>JBBMEG010080328.1:0-11763 GCA_037832605.1 Cyclanthera cordifolia | reverse complement strand
GGTTTTGAATCCATAGCCAACATAAAATGAAGGGGTGAGTCTGTGAAAACTCAGTAAGAAACCCCGCACGGGGTGCATGCAGCATATAGAACAAAGCAAGCGTTAATCAAAAGTCGAAGAATAACATGCACAAACAAACGGGAAAGCGTCCCGACTCGGGTGTCTGTGCCACGCGTTCCAAAACTCGTGGTGATACTCTAGAAGTCTCACCAGCCGATGCCGTGAAACTCCAAAGTCACAACCCGACCCCTCAGGGTACAGTAGGGAGCCTAGACGCAAGGGCTATCCACTGGAGTCGCCCAGGCTATCCTGGGTCCCTCCGGCACGGTAGGGTCAATCCAAACACGGCAGATACCACGCACGGCACCGAGCCGTGAGCGATCCTACCTGCTAGTGTGGCGCTCACTTATGTCTTAGCAATTTCGGCTGCTGGCCTATCAAGTTGCTAGCTCCAACTCATGCTATAAGGGATCTCCATCCAATGACCGATTCCCTTATCACTCCCTATACATCCAAGATCACCCGACTATGCTACCCTTAAGGACAATTAGGTCCCCGGCCGATGCCATAAGACCCAAAAGCCATTACACGACCATGTCGCGTAAGATGGAGCACCTTGATACGTGGGTACAAGCTATGGAGTCGCCCGGGCGTCTCCCAGGGTATCTCCGGCGCAAGTGAGGCGAACAAGAACTGATCAAGTTCCTCCACAAAACTAAGCCAGCCAGCAGCTCATCCAGCTGTAGGTGCAAGTATCTGTCCAAGCGTTGGCGGATACACTAGGCGAAGCCAGGATCACACTTCTGCTTGACAGTTTGCAACTCGTACTTGCTGCGGTGCTTGCAATTGCGCTATAGTTAGGTGTAAACCCAATAGTATCTTGAGGAGCTCCTAGGTACCAGAAAGGATTGCGGGAACCCCAACCGCGGTCGGTTACCCAACACGTCTAAAAAACCCTATGGTCAGACCCGATGGTCATGTGTCGCTCTCAAGATGTTTGCGATCCATCCCTTCACAAGCACAATCTCTCACATTTGACTACCTCTGTCCGTTAGAGAACGTTCCCACGTCCGGCCACCCTTATGGGTCGTTCCCTAACGTGCCACGTAGCAGCAGACCCTATGATCTACTACAACCACCATATGGCAGAGCAGAGACATATCGAGGTCGTCTGGTGGACATGCAATGACCCTATAATCTATTCCATATGTACATATAGGAGAAGAACGCATCATAAGCAATCTACCACCTTATTCGCCTAGGATTAAGTGAATAAAAACATATCATCACATATATATCAGATACTAAAACATATACAACATACGAGTATCAAGAATAAAAGCTACCATCCGTCCTACATGTGCATAAATCAACAAGAAATCCTACAAGCATCTAACCAGTCAAACAAGAGCAACAAAGAGCTAGAAATACACGAAACATAATAAAGTAACATATAAATCCACATATGAACGTCCACAATAAATAGGCCTATGTTTCTAGGTAAATGCAAACAACACTCGACTAGGGTCCCTTACTCTCGTTTACTAAAACTGAGCGAATGAGGCTCGATCTCCAAGGGGAGCACTCGAGTAAACCTCTGAACCTACAATGAAACAAGGCTAACCAAAAGTTAGAGACGACACCGAATTAACAAAACCATGCCGAAAACAACGACCATTCCCACAAAGCTAACTCTGAAACACTTAAACTCGACTCGAGCTTAAGCTTGCCAAACCTTACCTAACACGAAACCTCCAATCCAACTCGAGCCAAACTCAACATAAATCACAAAACTACTTCACATTACTCAGCCACAGAAAAACGAACACCTCAAACAGTAACACCAGCAATACACAACTTTTAATTCTAGCATAAACATAACTAACGAACACCTCACAACCAAGCTTGAAGAGTTACCCCTAAAATGGTAGCACAACCCGAACGAAGAGCAAATCCATCAAATTGCAGCTTGAAAAAAAAGAACCAACAACCCTAGGAACAACTACTCAAGTTTATCTCGACTATAACTTAAGCAACCAACTCACTCTCGGCTTCACTACTCAAACCAAGAACACAACTCGCCACAATTTAGAACGACATTAACCCAGACTACCCAAAGCTGACCCAGACGGAAAATAGAAAATTGATAAGAACCCGTACCTGAGCTCCACGACATGAGACAAACGGGAGAGAAGGAAGTCACGAGGGAGAGAGAGAACGAGATGAGGGGGAAACAGATCGGGAGAGAGAGAGAGCGTCGAAGCTGAGGACAGTCGCAGCGTCAGCGAGTGACAGGCACGGCGACGGTAGTCGCGATGAAGGTCGCGGCGACGGCAGTCGCGGTGAGGGGAGGCGGCGGAGAAGAGATCAATCGCAGGGAGAGAGAGATCGATCGCGGGCGTTGGTCGTAGGGGATAGACGTGGCGAGAAGGGGGTTGCAGGCGTCGCGGGCGAGGGAGGGGAGATTTAGTGAGGGGGGTGGGTTTTCTCGAGGGGGTGGGTTTTCGTGAGGGAGAGCTGAGGGGGTCGCGAGAGAAAGATCTGAGGGGGGATTTCTTTTGTTTTTTTAAATCTGGTTTGTCACACCTTGGGGGAAAGCCGTAGAGGTCAGGATTCTTCAAAGATTCGATCGAGTCCAAGTAACGTATGGAGGCCCTACACTCGTGGCATCTCCCGTTACAACGAGTAGGTCAACCCGAGTGGGTTGGCCATCAAGGTCAGGACTCTCCGAAGAGTCGATCGAGTCCAAGTATCGTATGGAGGCGCTGCATCCCAAGGCTTCCCGCGTTACAATGAGTAGGTCAATTCGAGTGAGTTGGTCGTTAAGTTCAGGACTCTCTAAAGAGTCGGCCGAGTCCATGTAACGAATGGAGGCGCTGCACCCCGTAGCGTCTCTCGTTACAACGAGTAGGTCACGACTTTCTAAAGAGTTCACCGAGTCCAAGTAACTCACGATTGAAGACTGTTACACCTTCAAAGGGTAACGGTCAGAAGTTACACCGATATTCATTCCCTGCTTAATGACGGACGTTTCTTGTGGCCGGCCATTATGCCGTCCATAAGTGAGTCGCAGCGGTTACGAGACCGACGACTATAAGAGTCACTTCATTCTCCATTCAAAGGGACGGATCCTAAACTAATCAAGCTAAGTATTCTTGAGTCATTCTAAGTTCTAAATTATCCTCTTAAAATCTCTTAATGACTTAGGCATCGGAGGCCCTGTGGCTCACACTACACCGGTGTGTCCTAATTTTCACTTTTTGTAGGACTTTTCGTCTTGAGTTATACAAATATTACTGTGGATATCCGTTGACCATTTTTCTGCATCAACAGTTGGCACCGTCTGTGGGGAGGAGAGAGGGTTCTACCTTAAATGCCAAATTCCAAACACATTTTCCTGTAAAAATGTCGAACGTTGAGAACGGCCACCACCACGGTGTCGAGGAAGAATCGGACGTCGAGCACACTTCGAGGAGGATTGCTTCCAGAGGACATGACGTCGTTTATGTCGAAAACCACCCGGATCCTGAGGGTGCGGTTACTAGGCAAGACTTGAGTGGGAGGAGCCAAAGTTTACGGCTTTGGAGGAACAAGTGCAAGGAATAAGGGAGAGTTTGAGTCGCCAGGTGGAGTTGCTTCGGCAACCTCCTCCGGCTCAGACAACTGATGCTGGGAACCAACAGGCACCTCGGGAGGCGGCGCGGCCACAACCAACCAAGAAAAAGGCTTCAGTGGAGAAGTCAGCTCCGTTGGTTCGATACCCTGTCAGAGGGAAAGCCCCAGCCACGAAGGCAACGAAAAAGGCTCATTCCCTCAACGAAGACCGGTCGAATGACTTCGACAGGGCAGTAATGATCGTAGGAAGGACCTTTCGGTTCTTTAGAGGATCAGATCAAAGACAGCAGAATTTGCTTGGACGTAGTCAGTCCGAAGTAGCCAGCAAAGGAGCACCACGCGAGGGTCATCCACCCTATATCCCCCGTAAAGCCCAAGTGCCCAGACGGCGGGATAAGACTTGGGAGCGGATCTCAGGGATGTTCTTAACCAACACCAAATAGAGGCGGGGTGCGACAGAACCGAGGATCAACCTTGGCTTGCCTAGCTTCGTCTCGTCCAAGATCAGTGGGGAGCATGAAGAAGGCGTAGGACAAAGACGGACTCGACCTGGACAATTTGATCGACCAGGCCGACCCTCCCTTTACCGATGAGATCATGGATGAATCCGTCCCAATAAAGTTCAAGCTTCTTGTAATCATGGAGTATGATGGATCTACAGATCCAGTAGAGCATCTGGATTTTGATCTGGCATGAATGGAACTCCATGGAGTCGGAGGGGCGATCAAGTTCAGAGCATCTTCGTTCGCGCTCACACAACCAGCTCGAAGATGGTTCAGGAAACTCAAGCGCAAGTCCATTGCCTTATTTAGAGAGCTATCCAGAGCCTTCGTCACACAATTCATGGGAGGGCGAGATCAGAAGAAAATGGTCACCTATCTACTGTTCGTGAGGCAAAGGAGTCAAGAGACTCTTCTAGAGTACATTCCCCGCTTCAACAACGCGGCGCTCCAAGTTGAAGGGTACTCTGACAGCACGGATCTCGCATCAGTAGTGGCTGGACTTAGGGTTGAAAAGATTCTATGGTCGCTGGGAAAAAGGCTCTACTCACTTATGTCGAGCTGTTAGCCAGAGTGCAAAAAATACATGAATGCAGGGGAGCTGGTCAACTCCAAAGGAGGCACAGAAGGAAGGAACTCCATTTCGGAGCGTGAAAAGTCACTATGCCGTCGCGAGGCTGACTACGAAGAGTCGCGAAAGCAAAAGACGGAAGAACACTTAGTGAAAAAGAGAAAATTGAACGAAGAGGGGTACCCCTAAGCCGAATCGAGAAGTACACTCCCACGGCAGTTCCTGTATAGCATATCTTGATGGAGATTCAAGATAAAGAGGAGCTAAAGTGGCTTAGCCGAATTAAGGCGGATCCAACAAAATAAATAAGGGCAGGTACTGCCTATTTCATAGGGACCACCACCACGCTACCTCAGACTGCTACGACATGAAGGAGTCCATCGAGTCCCTCATCCGAAGAGGACAACTAGATAAGTACGTGGAAGAGGGCGAAAAAACGTTCGAGTCCCCTGGCAAGAAAAGGGAACGCGAAAAGTTACCACCGCCACCAGAGATCAGAACAATCGTTGGAGGACCGGGTGGAGGGGAGTCCAATTGTAGTCTGAAGGAAAAGGTGAGATGAGCCAGAGGCCCGCTAAAGGGCGAGGAAGTGCGGATAATGGTATCAGTAGAAGAGCAGCTTAGCTTCACTATCGCTAAAGCTGGAGTATTGCACCAGCCGCACAACGACGCCTTAATGGTGTCCCTCACCATCTCCAACATCAACGTCAGAAGGATCCTCATCGACGGAGGCAGTTCGGCAGATGTACTGTCACTAAAGGCTTACGATGCCATGAAGCTGGGAAAGGAAAGGCTCAAGCCGTACTCAATGCCCCTAATCGGGTTTGGTGGGAGCACTTTGATCCTTGAAGGATCAGTCGAGCTTCAAGTAACCTTTAACGAAGAGGACAACATAGTCTTGTACTTCATCAATTTCTTGGTTGTGAACGACAACTCCACATACAACGCAATACTAGGGAAAACCCACGATTCATTGGCTAAGGGCGATAGCATCAACTTACTACCAGGTGATAAAGTTCCCTACTCCTATAAGGGTGGGGCAAGTTAGAGGAGAATAGTTATCCTCGAGAGAGTGCTACCTCACAGCTCTACGGGGAATGGTAGAAGTCACTAAGATAAAGAACTGTTGAAAGAGGACCAGTGCTAGGTGAGGCTTTCCAAAGAACAGCACCTGTAAGGGTACGTACAAGTCAAGCAAGTACGCAGGTCCCGTAGCGCTAAGGTCGATACTTTGGCAAAGTCAAAGGCCGCCTATGAAACCAAGGCAGACAACACCGTGCTGGTAAGATCCTAGACAAGTCTAGCATCCCCGCCAAGCTACTGCACGGAATTAGCAAGGCAACACAAGTCTCGCCTACAACAATAAGATCATCCACCTTTGGAGTGCTTAAACACTTGAAAAATACTTCCAATAGATTGTAATTCAAGTCGTTAATGAATAAAAGTGTTATTTTCTCATTCTTTCCATCTTAATTTTAGTATATTGATTTATTTTCATAAACTTAAATTGAGGGTATACAAGATAGAGAAATAGAAAAAATTGTTATTCATTCAAAGTCAAAAAGAAAAAATTCATGGGTTAAACCTAGAAGAAAAAAGTAAATACTGCAAAGTAAAATGCTTCAAGTAAAAAGGAAAGCAACTGGAGCTACGCCTACTGAAACTTGGTCGGTTGGGTTTGGCTTGGGCAGCTGCTATTCTAGTTCGAAGAGCCTGACTTCTTTCAGGCACGCCTTGGAAGATGCGGGAGTCGTAGCAAGCGGCTTAGGCTGGATCACTTGGAAGTCCTGACTCGAAGGCTGGCAAGGAAGGGTCGGTTACTTTTTTCGTCGTGCTGGAACAAAGAGACCAAAAACGAGGAAGGAGGTTGCCATAACTAAATCCCTCCTGAATTCAGTCTAGTGCCCAGCAGATGGAAGCATCACCGGCTTTGTTCTAAAAAATTACAAAGGCAGGAGAGCTTTTCTGAAGGTTAGCCAGATATGTAGTGTTCTTCAACTTCCCTTCAGCAGAAGCCAACTCTCGTCGAAGGTGTGCAATAGTGACAAGTCCTTTTGGCGTACGCAGGTAGCAAGACTTCGGGCCGCTTCGACGGAAGTCCAACAATCGACTAAGGCAGCCTCGGCAACTCGCTGAGCTTCTTGAGCCAGTGCCAGCTCCCACATAAGCTCGTCAGTTCTAATAGATAAAGAAGAGAGGGTGTGACACAAATCTTCAGAAAGGTGACAAGAAGCTGAGGCGAAATGCATGAACGCCTGCAAAAAACCAAGGTAACAAGTTATCATGCCTCGTGCATCAGACGAGTCCTTTCTTTCAAAACCTGGGAGGCGTCTCCTAATGGAAAGGGAGCCGAAGAAGACTCCACTTCACTCCACAGTTAGAGGCCAAATTCATTTCCTCCTGTGGATCCAAAGTAGAACGGTATGGTCCTGACAAAGGGTACGAATCGAATCCATGAGGAAGGTTGTGTATGGGCGTCTGATGCCTGCACGAGCTGGTCCAAGCCGGAGAAGGGAGATGGTCAAATCCGAGGCTAGGTCCGTCAAACTCGAGGTCCGACCAAACATCCAAGTCCTTTGGGACCTCAGGAAAAGGAAGATCTCCATCGTCACTTGGTGGAAGGGAGAAACCCTCCGAAGTAAGGTCCACTGTGTCGTCGGTAGGAGGCCTAGCAAGGGGGCGAGATGTCTGGCGCGTGACTGCATCAAAGGAGCGCATTAGTGAGGGCTCATAGTCCATGGCGGTTGAACACGGTAAAAGGCGTTAACCTACATTTCCAGTATTCAAAGCATGCTAAGTTTAAGAAAAAGTAAGCTGCATACCTGGAGCAGATCCCTCCTGTGGGGGTGGGCGAGTCCGAATCAGAGTCAGCTGGAACGATTGAATCTAGAAGGAGGTTGTAAAGCGCCAATGAGTCTGTGGTCCGATATTGCGCGCTGCAAGTGACCTCCGTAGGGTAGGTCATAATGACCTTCATAGAACTTCATTACGCGAGAACGGGGACTTAGTTTCCTGTGCACTCGAAACAACACAAAAACGTAAGTACAGTGCCAAAACATAGATGAGCCAAGGCCAAAGAAAGTATATCATATGTTCTAGAGGCAGTGGGGATTGCCAGTGAAGCTTCGGCACCTGGCGCTGCCCAAAGTCCTCCAGCGAAGAACCAACGTTCTTTCCACCCCTTTTGAAAATTGGGGCACGCCACCAAAGGAGAAAGTTTACTTTTAGGAGTAAGGTAGTAGGCCATTTTGATGTCGGGATGCTGGCAGAGCGGTAAAGTGAAAGAAGGTCTCTAGCGTTGAAGGGACCTTCGAAGCTGGTGTATACCCAAAAGCTGTAAACGCTGAAGAAGACGTTTTAAGCATTTGGAGCCTGCTGCGGTGAAGCCAACCCGCCCATACTTAAGAACTCTTGAAGAGAAGGTATAAAAAGAAGTCGAACTCCTCTGTCGAACATGGTAGAGTAAAGGGCCACCTCACCTACAAAAGGATGGGTGTACGTCTCCAAAGCCAGCGGAAGTGGAAGGGTAATCTCGGCAAGAATAAGGTACTAGGTCCTAAGGTGATCTAAGTCCTTTTGAGTTAAAACGGATGCGACCATCTGAGATCCCGATCCTACTCTCAGGGCTTTCCGCCAAGTCCTCTTAAGAGATGAGGTAGCCCGAAGGTGAGGAGATTCGGTCTCGTAATCAGATAAAGGGTCCATGGCAACCAAAGTAAACGAGTAATCTAGAAATAACGAAGTTAGGAAAAAGGCAAGTCTCTGACAAAGAGAGCCTAAGTACCCTATGAAATTCAAAACACGGCTAAATAGGCGAGACTTTTACAAAAAGTGCCTAAGTAGCCTAAAAGTTTCAAAAAACGGTTAAAAAGGCAAGAATTTTATAAAAAAGTGCATAGGTAACCTTCCACTTTCAAAAAACGGTTAAGCTGGCAAGACTTTGGTAAAACTGCCTGAGTAGCATAAAAATTTCAAAAGGAAGTTAAATAGGCAAGACTTTTATAAGAAGTTCCTAAGTAGCCTACAAATATGGAAAAGTACTATAACGGGAAAGTCTTTGAAAAAATAGCCTAACCAATCCCAAAAATTCGGACATACATGCATGGAAGGCAAAAAATTCGGAAAAAACACCTAAGGGTGGAATTTTCGAAAATACGCCTAGTCGCTATCATAAAGTCAAAAAAAGGAGGGTAGATACTAAATAATATGAAAAAAATCTAAAATGGATAGCAAGTCTCCTCCCAGACTTTAAAAAAATCGAAAAATTTTAGCCCAGTGAGAGGCAGTTTGGCCAAAGTGGGTTAAAAAATGAGGGCGTAGTTTTGAAAGGGTTTTTTTTATGGAAAAGTTAAGTTATGGAAAATCTCAAGGGATAAATATTTTCCAAAAAAGAGAATCTGTTTCTTGTAGATGGGGAATGCCTTTTCTCAAATTCAGATAAAATTGATTTACTGAAATGGGTTTGCAAGGTTTCACCAATAGGAAGATTTTTCTTTGAATAGAAATGTTATCTTCGAAAAGATATTCTTAGAAATAAGAATATGACCATTTTAATATAATTATTCTTGGAATCAATATTTTCCATAACCTTAAAACTTTTAATTTTTTGATATTATTTAGGAAAAGATATTTTTAAAAAGAATATGGCCTAAGTAAATTTCAAGAGAGATACTTTCATAAAGTACAAGAGATAATTCTTTAACATCCCGAAACTTTGGAAAAAGCAATTGGCTAAATTACTCTTCAAAATCTGACGATTCTGGAAGCTTGGAAAAGAAGAGTAAGGGTAATGTTGTAAATTAACCAAATATATCCTGAAAGACTAGGAAGAGGTTAAGACCCATTCGGAGAACAAACAAGCCAACGCCGACCTCCCGACGGTCGACCAAGCCGATTTCCGATCCCCCGGGGGTCCGCTACGCCTTTTTCTGACCCCCCGGGGGTCCGCCACACACTTTTTGACCCTTTGAGGGTTGGCCACGCCTTTTATCGACCCAACGGGGGTCGGTTAAGGAAGGCCTCCCCCCACTGGGGGTCGGCCCTTGCAGCCTCACCCCTACCGAGTCTGGCAAAAGAAGGCGAACACCCCTTAGTAAGAAAGCTGTGGAGGTCAAGACTCTCTGAGGAGTCGACCGAGTCCAAGTAACATATGAAGGCGTTGAACCCTGTAGCGTCCCCCGTTACAACGAGTAGGTAAGCCCGAGTTGGTTGGTCGTGGAGATCAGGACTCTCCGAAGAGTCCACTAAATCCAAGTAACATATGGAGGCGCTGCTCCCCGTGGCGTCTCCCGTTACAACCAGTAGGTCAACCCGAGTGGGTTGGTCGTGGAGGTCAAGACTCTTCGAAGAGTCGACCGAGTCCAAGTAACGTATGAAGGCGCTGCACCCCGTGGTGTCCCCCGTTACAGCGAGTAGGTCAACTCGAGTGGGTTGGTCGTAGAGGTCAGGACTTTCCGAAGAGTCGACCGAGTCCAAGTAACTCCATATTCAAAATCGTTACACCTCCAAACAGTAACGGTCAGGAATTACGCTGGTGTTCATACCCGGTTTAATGACGGACGTTTCTAATGGTCGGCCGTTATGCCGCACAAAGTGAGCTACAGTTGTTACGGCCGACGGCTATAAGAGTCACTTCATTCTCCATTCGAAGGGACGGATCCTAAGCTAATCAGGCTAAGTATTCTTGAGGAATTCTAAGTTCTAAATTATCCTCCTAAAATCTCCTACTGACTTAAGCATCGGAGGCCCTGTGGCTCACACTACACCGGTGTGTCCTAATTTCACTTTTTTGCAGGCATTTTCGTCCTTAATTAAACAAATATTAGTGTGGATGTCCGTTGACCATTTTTCGGCATCAACATTTATCAATGAAAATTTTGGTTGCATTAAAATAATATAAACACCAATTTTATTCAAAATACTAACAAAATTTAAGAATAAAAATCAAATTTCATAAACTACTACCCCTATAAAAAATAATTAGACAATTTTTCTATAAAAAAGACTTTAAGCACATCAATTAGACATAAGCAATATAATTAATTAAATTTCAATCAACACAAAAAAACTTCTTATACTTTAACTATATTTGAAAATAATCATTAAAATATAATTCATGATCAAAAAGCATACAATTTCAATCAACCAAAGTTCAAGAAATCATAGCTAAATCAATATAAAATAATTACTAACAATATATTCAAATCTTTTCTCATGGTATCGATCATTTTAATAATAAGATAGTAGAAATTATGGATAAACTTTAAAATAATTGAGCACAAGGTTTAAGACAAATAACCATACAACTATTCAATCATATAAAGATGTCAAAAATGTTCATGAAGTTTTCCAGATATTTTATCCAAAAATCAATCAAATTTAAAAATCCAAATTCAAACATTTTAGAGATATAATTTCCATACAAAGATATCAATGTAATATTTATATCAATAATTCAAAAATAAAGAAGTTACCAAACATGCAATTTTTCCTATGTTTGATTCAAGAAGTCATAAGTGTTGCTTCATTTGAATAATTCAAATTTGATCTCCAAGCAACCATTTGATTTTTGAAATAATACCTACAATAAAAGCTTAATCAAGGATTTTGGTACCCACTTCTTGGGTCCTTCATTTTTAATCAATATGGATTTCGGAACTCGTTTTAATTAGTTCCAATATTTTTAATATTCAATTTTGGGAAATGAACCGAAAGGATTGGTGGTGCAGTGGTTTCATTGTCTGGAGTTAATCCAGTACTTCTTTATGTAGAGCTTCTATTGAATTTATGATCAATGTTGCCACAAGATTAGAAACATTAAGTAAATTATCTTTTGGCCTACTAGATGAATAATTGTCATTCTTGTTATAACCTAAAAATATCCCGAAAGACTCGAAAGAGGTTGGGACCCGCACGAAGGACAAGGAAGCCATTGCCGACCCCCTAGGGTCGGCCAAATGGAGGCCTTGACCCCCAAGGGGTCGGCCAAGCCCATTGCCGACCCCCTCGGGGTCGGCCAAAGCTCCTGCAGACCTCTTAGGGGTCGGCCAAAGTCATTGCCGACCCCCCGGGGGTCGG
>JBBMEG010080327.1:0-11763 GCA_037832605.1 Cyclanthera cordifolia | reverse complement strand
ATATTTGTGAGATTTTACAAGGATCCTAGAAGGACCTCTAGCTTTGTAAAACCAAGCAACCTTGGAGCTTATCATAATGTGCAGATCAACACTCCTTTTTCTAATGAGGAGGTGAATGAGGCGTTGAAAAGTATGAACCCCGATAAGGCTCCAGGTCGTGATGGAGCCAATGCGTTATTTTTTAAGATATATTGGGATATTGTGGGTGATGAGGTGGCTAGTGTTTGTTTGGGAGTGCTCAATGATGAAGCAGACGTTGCTCCTTTGAATGAGACGTTTATTGCACTCATCCCGAAAATCCAAAGCCCCAGTAAAATGAAAGATTTCAGGCCTATTAGCTTATGCAATACTATATATAAAATCATTGCCAAAATGTTGGCCAATCGGTTAAAGCTTTCCTAGAAAAAATTATTTCTCCAAACCAGTCTGCGTTTATCCCTGAGAGGCTTATTTCAGACAATGTGATGGTTGGTTTCGAATGTATTCATGCTATTAATCAAAAAATAAAAGGTAAAGAAGGCTATGCGCCGCTTAAATTAGATATGAGTAAAGCTTATGATAGGGTGAATTGGAGGTTCATTCTCAATATGATGAGGAAGATGGGCTTTAATGATTCCTGGATTAAAAAGATCAAGGCTTGCATCTTTTCTGTTCATTTTGTTGTTTTGATTAATGGGGTCCCTCAGGACTTGTTCACTTCAGGAAAAGGCTTGAAACAAGGAGATCTGCTTTCCCCATATCTTTTTCTTATCCGTGCAGAAGGCTTCTCGTCCCTTCTTAGGAAGGGAGAGAGGATGAATAAGTTCAAAGGATTGAAAATTAATAGCTTTTGCCCATCTATTTCACATCTTTTCTTTGCTGATGATAGTTTGTTATTTTTCAGGGCTCAAGAGTCTGATTGTGTGGCGATTAAAAATATTATTGATGTGTATGGTCTTGCATCGGGGAATATGGTTAATTTCGAAAAGTCAGCTGTGATGTTTAGCAAAAATGTGTCGGGCTCTGATAGAGCTAAAATGTGTTCTATCCTTGATGTTAAGGCTGATGTTGATTTAGGGAGTTATCTTAGAATGTCGTCGTATGCAGGGCGTAATAAGAAGATTTTATTCCAAAAGATCTTGGGGCGTGTTAGGAAATGTCTTCAAAGCTGGGAAGGTATAATTCTTTCAAAAGGGGGCAAGGAAATTCTAATTAAGGTTGTTGCTCAACCAATTTCTACTTATACGATGAGTTGCGTTCGCCTCCCTAAAAATGTGTGCGATGAAATTGGTAATCTGTGCGCTAATTTCTGGTGGGGTTATGAGAATGGGCAAAAGAAAGCTCACTGAGGAGTTGGAAAAACTGTGCTTAAACAAAGAAATAGGTGGTCTGGGGTTTCTCTGTTTGAATCAGTTCAATCAGACTATGCTTTCTAAACAAAAGCTTGAGAATTCTTCGTGAGCCTGAGAGTCTTTTGGCTAAAGTTTTGAAGGGTCGCTACTTTAGGAATGGGGACTTCCTGGGTGCTCAGTTGGGGAGATCTGCGTCTCTTACTTGGCGAAGTGTTATTTGGGGCTGAGATCTTTTGAGGCATGGTTATCGGTGGAAGGTGGGTAACGGTAAGTCTATTGTGATTGGCCGAGATCCATGGCTTGGGCGGCAGGAAAACTCGTTCGCTTTTAGTGCTCAATTTCCTTGGAAGGATATGAAAGTGGCTAATCTCATTGGTGATGCGGGAAATTGGGATACTCGTAAAATTTGAAGTATTTTTCTCTACAGATGAGGCCGAGATTATTTTGGGAACTCCTCTCGGGGAGAGGGCCAGAGATGATGAAATTATATGGAACTTTAGTTCCGACAGTCGGTTTAATGTGAAAAGTGTGTACCATCTGGCGATGAACATATCTAATGCTTCCTTGGCCTCTCCTTCTGATTTCTCTATTAAAGCCAAAATATGGAAATCCTTCTGGAATGACGACATTGATCCTAAGATTAAGATAGGGGCTTGGAATTTGTTGAATAATCTTATTCCTTCTAAAGAGAACATTAAAAAAAAGGGTGGATGTTCATGGCTCTTGTCTTTTGTGTGGAAAATTTCTGGAAACTAATATGCATATAATAAAAGATTGTAAAGTGGTGATCAAGGTTTGGTTAATTTTTTTTTCCCACTTTTATCTGACTTTTCGTCCTTTTTCAGGTGTGCGGATACAGGAGAATTTTTTTGGGAAGGAATAGTGTCCAAAATCCCGAGTCATGACCTTCCAAAAGTCATGATAGTGATATGGCAGCTGTGGAATTATCGCAATGCAATTTTACATAATAGCTCTGATGCTTCTTATAAGAAGGTTTTTATTTTGATTTCTGAAGTGATTAATTGTTATTCTGGGAAGTCTATCTCTGGAACAGGTGGTGATTTTCCCTTGGAAACTTGGGGTGACCCCTAGAATGTTTGGAATTATCCTCCTGAAGGGCGTAGGATGTTGAACGTTGATGGATCGTGGGATGCTCGAACTGGTTCCGGAGGTTTGGGGTGGATTGTCCGCGACTGGCGTGGATTGCCCCGGTTGGTTGGAGCTTGCAAGGATATCAAAGCATCTTCAGCAATTGTGATGGAAGGTTTAGCTCTGAAAGAGGGGCTAAAACATATTTTGGATGCTAACCTTGGTTCACTTCCTTTTATCTTGGTGGAATCCAACTCTTGCAAGTTTATGAATATTGTTAATGGGATTTTCCAAGATTCTTCTGAACTTAACAATATTGTTAGTGATGTTATTGACTTGATTCCTCGGTTTCAGGGGATTTCGTTTTCTTTTTGTAGGCGTGATTGTAACCGTGTTGCTGATCTGTTGGCTAAACCGCTTGTGGTGCCTAGATCTTTTTCAGTGTGTTTTTTAGACTCTCTTGTGACTTGTAATCAGGAGGACGTTGTTGGGTGGGAGTGTCTCCCCCCAAAGGTGAACGGTTTGATTCTGTTAGAGCAGGTTGGCTCTTGAGTTTTGTGGTTTATGAAATGTTATTTTCAAAAAAAAAAAAAAAAAAAAACTCGGTAAGTTTAATTTTAATAAACCTCTACGTTGTTGTTTCAACCATGGTTAAAGAAAAATGAAAAAAAAAAAGATATTACTTTTTCTATTTCTCATTTTTATGATTTTTTTTTTTTTTTTTTTGAGATTACATCAATTAAAAATGGAGATTTAAACCTGTGTCTCACGATTTTTGAATGTACACTAATGTTACTTAACTATTGTTTTTTTAACACTAAAGCCAACTTTACGGTTGAATTTAAGATTCATATTTAAAATTCAATATAATGTTAAATTCATAATATGTTTAGATTATTACAAGTTGAACATAGCTTAACAAGTATGGTGTTAGAAATTCAATTGTCACCCTATATATACTCAAAAAGAAAAAGTTATAAATATAGTTTTCTAAATTAGAACATTTAAATTAAGTAAATTTACAACGCCTAAATTAATGTTATAGTCTCACCAATCCCTCTTTTATTGTACTAAAAAAAATGGTAAATTTGCAACCTCAAACATTTGACCATCAATTTAGCTTAAACTTTGGACAAGATCTAGAGCTAATGATTACAACAATTAGCATTAACTTGATCCAAAATTATTTAGGTTGAATGCTTCACTTAGTTTAGATAATCTAATAACAAATTTGTAAATTTAAATGAAAAGGAAAAGAAGTACAAAATATCCTTCTTCTTTTTTTAATGAATATAATCTTATACCCTTAAATGTTGTTGAAAATACTTATAGGGTTGCCTAAATGTTGTTGAAAATACTTATAGGGTGTTCGTGACAACGGAATGGAGTGAAAAATAAGAATGAGAATGATTTTTAGTATTTGAGCTATCGATCAGAATCATTCGCCACGTAATCACAATTTTTTTAAAATCATTTTTTTATTTTTCTCTTAACTAATTTGATTTGTTAATTTTTTTAAAAAAAATTACTTTTATTTTCTTCATAACTATTTTTTACTCTCACGATAGTCATTATTTTGTTTATCCAATAATCATTCTCTTCGTTCTAAACACAAATAATGATTCTCAGCTACGTATAATTATTCTCTTTGGTCTAAACAAAAATAATCTCCATAATCATTTTCTTTTTATTCTTCTCTTAATTCTTATTCCACCCATAAACCTTCTTTTTACTTTCTCCAAACATATCGGTAAGCTACTTGAGAAAGTTACGAAGCAAATTATAAATTAAACAAGTCTACTAATAATAGTCATTAAGAAAATACATTTGAAGAAGCTTAAAAGAAGAAAAACAATTAACTCTTTATATTCAAGTGTCAACAAAATCAAGACAAAAATATATAGAACTGTGACAAAAAGAAAGTCAATAGGTATCATATCGTATATAATAGAATAAGTGACCGGATATTGTAGTGTACATGTTCAGCATGGACGTTCTAAAAATCCAGACGATGTGTAAGGTACATAGTCTGACATATTCGTACATAATTTAATAAGAATTTTGATGGGTAATAAATATATAATAAAAAATATGGAGTACACTCACATACCCCTATCAAGCCATGCATTCACGATGATTTTTGCATTGATGTGTAAGTACCATTAAACCTAATACCCCAAAATTTCTTTGAAGAAAGATAAAATCTTCTATAAAATTGTAAAAGAGAAGTTGAAGAGTCACCGAAAACCTTAGAAAATAATACCTCATCTCCTACTGATTCAAAGCTTAATTGGTCGTCTTGCAGTGCTCATTCTCATTGAGGATTTCTGCACGCTTGTTGCATGTTCAGTCATCCTTTCCTATCAAGCTCGTTGTTGGTACTGCCCACAAGCATTTCCGCTCACACCTCTCTGTGATGTACAAACGTTTAGAAAATTGTTACATTTCAAAAGGTACATTTTAAATTATCTTGGCTAAGTGAAATCCCTATTTTTTTAGTGATTTTGTTCCCTCACTCTATTTGCTACTTTTTTTTTCTTTTAATTATAACTAATTTGTGTCTTATGTTTCTTCATTATGTATTTGTATGTACAACAAAAGATGCATGTTAAACGTTCTAGTACTTGAGTGTGTAGTCGTATGTTCAATGACAGTCACGTGTACCAAATATGTATAGATCGAAGCATAGAGAAAAGAAAAGCTAAGATTAATTGTTGTGTAATATAATGGACATGATAATAAGATTTAGATTTTTAAGAAAAAAATGGTAACTATTTGTATACAAATATTTCGGAATACACACACATGAATGCAACATTATGTTTAATAATTGGAAAATCTAAAATGAGAGTATTGTGGGATGAATGAATTATCTCTCTTCCCTCATTTTTTTTTTTGTTTTAGACATTTATTTAAAGTTAAAAAAAAAACTATTTGTTTTGAAAATTTTAGACAATTACTATACTTTCATAATTCCTTTTGTAGCAAAATTTTAAAATTTAAATGTTAAATTAGGAAGAAAAATTACCTTTTTATCACTACATATGCAAATCTTTGTTAACATGTCACAAATTAACAAATTTGTTAATTAGCAAAATTTTTTGGTTTCTAGTCCTTTTTCGCTTTGTTTTTTGAATCCTTTTGAGACATGTGTTCGTGAGGAAGGTGGCTGGATGCTGAGCCTTCCCCATGACGTGATTCCTATAGCACTATGTTTGAGCTTTCTGACTCTAGGTTCGTGGGTTAATGAAGTTGCATTAAAAAAAAAAAAAAAAGAAAAACGTGTCACATCATCCAAATTAACTTTCCATCAATCCTCTCCCTGAAAAATTATATGCGTCAATTACAACCGTTTGTATCAAGTAACTGATTTGGAAAAAAGATTAAATATCCATTTGATGCGACTTTTGGGAAAGTAGCCACTTCATTTATTTTATTATTTTTATTACTTTGAGGTTAAAAGTATCCCCTTATTCCTGAATTATTTTTAGATTTTATTCGATCATAAAAAAGTTTTGAACTGTTGTAATCGTAGAAATTTAAAAAAATATATATATAAGGAACAAAGTTAAACTTAATTAACATGCATTTAAATTCAATTTTATAAATTTTAAAGTATTTTGCATTTCAGTGTACAAAAAAAAAAAAAAATATTTGGCATGAAATAAAACTAGTTTACAATAATGTAAAAATCAAACAATTAATTGTTATCAAAGTAATTATTAAAAATATGGACATAGCGAAATGAAACATAAATTGAACTAATCTATGTAATTCAAATCTTTCAATCTTAAAGTTCACGATTTTAGTTAAAATAAAATTTAAAAAGTATTTGAATTTGGAGGCATGCCAATCTTCATAACATTAAAAGCTATATGTCTACTCACTAAAATTTATAATTAATCCAACAATACTTCTATTTCAAAATTACAAGAGTAGTCCACAGAAACAATACATTCGTTTTTCTCAAGTGAGACAACCAGAGGGTAATTTGGTCAATCTAAAAATAGGCGAAATAGTTTCAGAATCTCATAAAATAACTACTTTTACAAATACGGGGCTTTTGACCACCTCCTATTCCGGTGATAACGGTCAACAAACGAACTTCAATCGTCTCCACTAATAAAACACCACCACGTGTCACTTCCCTGCTCCGCTCACCTATAAAACCCTCCTTCTTACCGACTTGCAGCTAGTTTTGTGGAGCCAGTTCCATTTTTTTTCCCGCTCATCAGAATTTTCCCGAGAAAATAACCAGAGAGAAAAATATTTTTTCTTGTTTGTTTGTTTGATCCGCGAGAGAAAGAGAAAAATATAGTGAGCGAGAGTTTCGAGCGAAAAGAATCACAAGAAATGGCGACTATGTCCGTAATGGAAACCGCCACTGAAACTCAGAAGAAGAACAGAATTCAGGTTTCTAACACCAAGAAACCTCTCTTCTTCTACGTCAATCTTGCTAAGGTAAACATAATTCATTATTTCAGGTTCGCCATTTCGTTCTGTTTCAGTTTGGTTCTCGATTGTCGTAATCGTGTAGTGGTGTACTGAGAAATTTGAATCGTAATGCTCTCTATCTGCCCTAAAATCGATTAATCAGTTGGATTCTTTTGATTTTCTTTACGATTCGAACAATTTTATCTGTATAATCGTTAGATTTCAGTTTCTTGATTGTTTTAATGGAAATTTGCGTCACCTTGCTCTCTATTTGCCCTAAAATCGCTTTAGCGGATCTTCCATTTCGATGAAATCGGGTTTCTTACGTCATAGTTCTGTTTCTTGATTCAGAGGTACATTCAACAACACAATGAGGTTGAGCTTTCTGCATTGGGAATGGGTACTGATTTGCTTCTTGGACACCTTTCAATTTTTTTTTGTTATCGATCGATGGTATCATATCTGATGTAATTTTGGTTACCTTGGCGCTGCAGCAATCACTACTGTTGTAACAATTGCTGAGATCTTAAAGAACAATGGGCTGGCTACAGAGAAGAGTAATTCGTTTATCGTCTTTTAATTCTGATCTTGTAATTTATATTTGTTCGTTCATTCACGTAATCTATTGGCCGATTTTGTTGCAATACAGAAGTTCTAACATCTACTGTGGGCATGAAGGATGAGAACAAAGGTCGATTGGTTCAGAAAGCCAAGGTTGGTTTATTTCCTTAAATCATCTCTTAATAATGCCTCGTTTAATAAGCTTTGTTTATTATCGTGTTATCTATATGTTATTTATATTTTCAAACCAAGTCAGTTTTGTTTTAAATTTTGGCTAGGAATTCAGATGCAAGCCATTATATAGAAAGTGAAAGAAAATACACTAAATTATTTGGAATCCTACACAAAAAATTAAGACCAATTTTATAATCATTTGGTTTTTAGATTTTGTTTGCCGACTACTATTCTTATTTTTATTACTTTAATATTTAAAAACAACATGGTCTTGTTTGATAATTGTTTCGTTTTTTGTTTGTTGTTTTTGAAATTTAAGCTTACAACTTGAAAACAAACTCAAAATTTAAAAGCTAAAAAGATTAATTTTCAAATACTTTTGATTTATGGAATTTGATTAGGATTCATGTGTAGATTTTAGGTAAGTAAAGACTTAAATTTCAAAAACAAAAAACCAAATGGTTATCCAACTAGCCTTAATTTTTTTTGTTTTTGATTTGTAAAATTTAGGCCAGTTTGCATTACTTTGATATCTATATGTTAATTTTTAAAATTTAAATAAAAAATGGAAAGTTAAAATAGTCTCAGCATACTTATTTTGGTTCATGAAATTTGATTATTATTTATATATTTATTTAAGAGATGATGATCAAAATAATATCTTAGAATGGTGTTATCAAATTAAACCGAGAAGAAGCTTTCAATTTATAACAAATTTTGTTGGTTCCATTTTGATAGATTGAGATTGTTCTGGGAAAGTCTGAGAAATTCGATTCTCTGATGAGTGCGGCGGCGGCCACGGCTGCTGCGGCTGCGGGTGAAGAGAAAAAAGCAGAGGAAGACAAGGAGGAGAAGTAGAAATTTGAATCTGAATGTTACATTGTTGTTGTTTAACAATCAAACTGCAATATTATTAGAACTTGCTCTCTAGTTTTGAATGAGATGTTATGCCATCACTCAAAAAAAAAACTCTTTTCTTTCTGTATTGCATTTTGTTACTTCATGTTGATCTGATGAAGTGAATCTTTGAAATGATATGCTAATTTTTTGGAATTTTCTTGTTATCTATTTTATGTCTCTCTATATGAGAAAGAAGAAAAAGTAATTAGAAAAAAAATAATGATATTTAGAGAAATGTGAATATGATTTAATAGAGAATCATCCTCCTTCCCGTCGTAAAACAAGCCATGACTAGTTTAAGGTATTCGTATTATTCTTATTATAATTTAAAAATAAAAATAAAATTGATCTGTTTTATTCTTACTATAAACTTATATTCGTATTTATTATTATTACATATATCTTTTCATTATTAATTTTATTATTATTATAATATCTATATATTATTATATTATTCCCTTAGAAAAAGAATGATAACAATAATATTAACTGTTTTTTTTAACTAATAAGCATTATAATATTAAATAATTTAAATCTTAAATATTTGTATTTTGTTTTTAAATTTATTTGTAAGTAATGTGATATATATCCTACTAAATTAAGACATTATATTTATTAAACACTTAGAAATTATAAAATTCATATTAATAATTTAACAAGAAAGAAAAAAAAAACTTATCGAGTATAATAATGAGTAGGTTAAAATAATATTTTGGTTCCTTAACTTTGAGATTTATTTCATTTTAGTTCTTAAAATTTCAAGAGTCTAATTTTAGTCTTTAAACTTTGAGATTTATTCTATTTTAGTTAACTAATTTTCAAAAGTTCAATTTTATTCCTTAAACTTTAAAGTCTATTCTGTTATTGTCTCTAGACTTTCAAAAAATTTAAAATTGATCCTTATAATTTAGTTTGTTTTAAAAAAAATTGTATAGCTTAAAAATTGAAGTTGTCCTGAGATTTTTTTTCTATTTTTTCTTTTTTACATTAGTGGCTAATTGATTTAATTTATTTTAACACCATGGTCACGAATTTGATCTTAAAAAATATATAGCTAAGAGTTTTTTGATCTTTCACCACTGATTGTCAGCCTTGGGCTAGGCAATTGCTCTAATACTAAATTGATTTACCCTACAACAACACGAGCAATTATCTAAAAATTCCATTTTAACCAATAAAACGTAGTAAGTTTGTAGGTTTAACTTCTCAAACCTCTTCAATATTATTTTTTAACAAAAACAATACACAAATTGTATTTCTTTAAGTACCAAACTCAAACTTTGTAAGTACAATGTCAACAAGACAGTAACTCACACAAATTACATATAACTCGAGTAAATTCATTAATTGTGTAATTGGAACGAATTACATCCGAAATATCCTTCATGCACTAAAGCTCCAATCCCTCCCCAATCGCCATTTTGTAAAGAAGATGCTCAAGGGTATTCACTTGTCTATCACACCAAGAAAAAGAGACAAAACTTAGCATAGTTGCAAGATTCAATGCTTCTGTTATAATTCTCCTCACTTCCATTTTTTCCAATTAAACGTCCTTGTAACAATTGAACAATACGTTGATTATCCATTCCACTTCCATAGGCTGGCCGAACCCAAGATCTATCCCCAACTCATTACCTTCTCGAGCTGTAGAAGTTTCGACAAGTTCAGGGTCTAACAAACCACATATTGGCCAAGAACATAACTTCCCCATGAAAATTTAACCATATTAAAATTCACAGCTGCATCTACATTGAATTTAATGTTTTCTATAACTGAGGGACTCTAAACCATAGAGGCTTGACACATAAATTGTCTAGTAACACTTCCCACATTTAAACTTAATCTCCGAGTATTATAATCTTGGAGATATTTATTACAAAATTCTCAATGGTGACTTGAATCCCAAATATATTTGGGAAAGCAACATCCCGTCTTTGAGCCAACACCTATTATTTTGCAACTCTTTACTCCCTAGCTCATAAGCAAAAATCCCTCAAAATGATCAACACTAAGCTTCTCAAAATGCCATAATTAAAAATTAGTAGCATCTGTTACTTGATCAGGAAAGCCAAGACCCTAAAATAGAGATAGCGTCGCTAGCCAATAATATACATCTCCAAATAGTATGCATATATATATATATATATAGTACTTGTATCCTTCCTAATTTTATGACAGCAAGGACAAATAGTACTACAACCAACATTTATTTTCCCAAGATTATAATTAGTCGGGATAGAATTATGAAAGTACGCTAGACCATATATTGAACTTTACCAGGAAAAATAGAGTGCCACATAATTTTCTACAATGTTTTAGAAACATTGTTGTTGGAGGATGATGGAGACCCACGCCTTTGCAAGGCCAACCAATGAGTTGACTTTCACACCAAACTAACCATTCTTATCATAATGCAACATCAAATAATCTTCACAAATGCTTCAAGGTCTTGATAGTTTTAAAATTTTCATCACATCCTCACCACAAAAAATATTTCGAATTAAAACTTCATCCCAATCACCATTAGGGCTTGATCAGATTACTAACTGTCATGTTAGGATCAATACCTACTCTTGTCATGAGTCCCAAAGACGAGGTGCGAACCAACCAGTTACTACTGATAGCATTTACTCCCTAACCATTACCAATTCGTCAAAGAGTCTCTTTAACCATTATAGGAACATTTGGCATCAAGAAAAATAGTTGAGTGAAAATATTTACCACGAAAAACTCTTGCTAATAGAGAATCAGGTCAGGTGAGTAAACACCACTCTTGTTTCTCCAACAAAACTTGATTAAAAATTTCCAAGTCACGAAAACCAAGACCCATAGTTCTTTAGTAGTTAAGGTTTTTTTTCCACCTAATGAATACGACTATTTGCATTTGTGTCCCGCCACCAAAGCTTGCAATAATACTATGACACTCCAAAATGAGAGACTTGGGAAGTTTAAAACAATTCATCAAAAGCGTTGACATAGCTTGAAGAATCGCCTTAATTTTATTTACCAATAGCAGAAATCTTTTTATGTTTCCATTTAAATAACAACTTTCACAAATTATCCTTTATTAATTTAGAAGAAAAACTTTTTTTAGGATGAAAAAAATTCGATATATTCAAATATTTCAAGTGATTATGTCATCTAGATCTGTCTAACCACAATATCAATTATAAATTTTTGTATATAGAGTTCTTGTGTTACTAAGAAAAAATGAAACTACAAAGAGAATTTTATAAGACTAACTCAAAATTTTAAACCCTAAATTGATAGAGCA
>JBBMEG010080319.1:0-11764 GCA_037832605.1 Cyclanthera cordifolia | reverse complement strand
TATAATTGAAATACTAACATAATACCTCGATTATTATTGCGTATTATATAACCATAAGATGACATCATGTTATATGAGTCTTCAGGCGAACCTTACAAATTAATGTTCAATCCATAATCTGTAAGAACATATCTCATGATTGTTTGAGGACTTTCATATTCTTTTCCCAACAATGTTAACTTGTATTTCATTACTTTATGTTTTTTTGAACTCATAACAACATCCAATGAACTTGAATGTTGATTTATAACCTTTGTAATAACCCATGTATTACCAGTACTAGGTCCCCTACGAGTTACTCTAACCGTCCACTTGCATTTGGAGTCTCTACATACAATTGGTAAGAACTTTAAGCAAGATTTTTTAGTGAAGAATTGAAAATGATCTCTCAGAGAAATTGAGCGAATAACATATACAACATTTTGTTTCTCTGTGAATATATCATACTTTCTTAGAGAGAAATTAATTGGAAGACTTCCAACATCTATATTATCATGTATTCTACTTCTAATAGTAAAAGAACAATTTACTTCGGAGGATATATGGTTTTTAACCACTAATTGAGATAGACAGTTGGAAGTATCTATTACTAGAGTGCAATCAGTAAAGGTTTCAACAGAGAGGACGTGGTATAAACAATTAAACATCCTTATCATTATCAATATTGATTCCCCTATGGAGATGCATTAATGAATCAATGATAGCATAGGTGGTTGGGGGTATATTGATTCATGAATACCTATACACACAAATATAAGTTGCAATAATGCAATGTGTGATAATCCTTGCTCAAAAATAATTTCAGATAAACTGTAATTGACATAGATGTCTTGTTCATTCCATATACCATGGTGAGCAATCTTAATAGGGATTGTATTTGAACAACATGTTTAAGACAGTATTATTGAATAATACGTCAATATGACAATTATAATAAACGAAAATACTGAACTGAAAATTTAAGAATAAAACTTACAGTAACAATCATGAAAACTCCATAACAACAAATATGCACACTGAATTTCTTAATCGAGTACAGAGCTACTGTATAAAAAGATATTAAAGATTTCACTAACATAGTTCATAACCGAGTACCTACACAACACGAGACTTAAAAATTTCACTAACATAGTTCATGTGTAAAAACGAAACTGTAAAATATGAAAGAGAGAGAAAAAAAAACACTTACTCATTTGGAAAATGATAACTCTGATTACCTAACAAATTCAAAAAGATAAAGAAAACAAAAAGTGTACTCAATATTAGTAATTAGACATATGTATAAATAGGGTATTATTAACGAAGATGAAAATTACCTCCTGACGAAACAGAGAAGAAGCAAATACATAACATAGATGAAGACGTCAACTGAAATACATAACAAATACATAGGTCAGCTGAAATAAGAAAAAAAAATTGGAGATTGATTGCCGAAATTAGGGCTTCTTAATAAAAAGGAAATTGTTATTCGGAAAGCATTTATGTAAAGAAAAAAAGCATTGAATATAAAAAAACGTCAACTTGTCAAATAAGAAAAAAAAATCATATTGAATAATAAAGGGCAAAATGGTAATTTGAATTACATTCATTTATGCATAAAAATTCATTTGAATATCCTTACAATTAAAATCAATTTGCTAAATGTATGTCAAGTAATAAATTGAGTATAGAATTTTTATCTAAATAATAATGAGTAATGCCGACTTCAAAAAAAATGAAAACAATAAAGTAAAAAATATTTCAATGAAAATGCAAATAAATTAAATTTTGAATATAACGAAGTATTATATCAAATTTGAATATTTACACTATTTTTTTTTAACCAATTTTTTTTTGTAATATTAATTTTATTTAACTACTAAACAAATTCAACCAACAAGTAATCACACAGATTTTATGTTTCAAATAATTTGAAAAAAAAAAAATTTGCCAACCAAACTCTCAATCTATTTCAAATAATTGAAACTCTCCATATTTTTAATATTAATTTTATATTTTTTTATGAATTTTATTTTTAGTTATGAAATTTAATATTTTACATTGATAATTATAATTACCTTTCGATTAATCAATCTATTTGATATTAGGTAGCTAAAATATATAAAAGAAAAAGAAAAAAAGGAAAAATTCTTAATTTTAAATTATGAACATATTTAAATAATAATAATAGTATGTGGATAAGAAAAAAATAATATATATATATATATATATATATATATATATATAAACTTTTAAGGAAAATTGTACAAACCAGCTATAAAGTATGTTGTTTGAAACAATTACACCCTTAAACTATTGATTTGATCAATTATACCAGTTATAGTTTGATAAATGTTACAATCTATTTCAAAGTTAAATTTGAATATTATAATGAAAGGTACAATTGTCAAATCTAAGAAATTTTATTTCTCTTCTTTAACTTCAATTATCTCTATTGATACTTGTCAAAAAAAAAAATGCTGGTGTATCTCCTTCTAAAAAGAAAATTAATTAAAAATAAATAACATACATGATTGTTTTACTTTTTTTTTTCTCGGATCCATATTATCTCATCATAATTTTAAATTAAAGGAAATTTTATAAAAAGTTTTTGCAAGACTAGCGAAAATTAGCAATCTAATAAAGAAGGTAGGCAAGTTTTAAACTAACATCATTAATATTGAAGCATCTAAAAAAAAAAGAAAAACGTGTATTATAAAAATACATTCGTGTCCTTCATTAAACATAAGAGAATCAATAATACAAAAACATTTAAATTATATATCTTTAATGATTACCGCTATTAGGAAGAATCAGCATTATCATTGCCATCGTCGGGAAGCTGACATTCACTAGAGAGGTCTCATTGTCGGGAAGAAAATAAGAACTGGCGTGAAGCTTGTTGTTGTCTCCCCATCATCGTCTTTCAACAACATCAGAGAACTGAAATATTTATGTTCAGTTATATTTGTTGTGTATTAATAATGTAATATTTATTATAAGTTATTATTGGGTTTTTTTTTTTTTTTTTTTGAGTACTTTAGTATTGTTGTTAGTATTATGGAGAAGAAATTAAGCTATATTAAAATAGATTAGCATATAAAAGTAGATTATCAAAAATGATAAATACATTTTCAACTTAAAAATAACTTTAATTCTTACACAACTTTCTTAAAATAAATTTATACAATTACTCGATCATATGGTAAAACAAAGTTCATTATAGACACATCACGTTTAAGACTAAAAATATCAGTATGATTGGACATAATTATATTTTATAACATTGAAAAGTATTTTCAATGAAGATATTAAAAAAAACGGAGAGAAGTAAGAAGAGCATGAAAAAAAAAGCTTTTTTTCCAATTACATTGAAATTATACAAACATAAAAAACTGATATTAAAAATATATATATAAAAGTTGATGGATTTTCCGCTTGACTTTGAATTCAAAAGCAGCTTGGAAGAAATTTGCGAAGGTGATGAACTAAGAAATCTTAACTATACGTAATTCATTCTATCTTCTAGCTTACTGAAAGTAACTAAGTGCATGTTTTGAAGATCGAAACAACGTTTGTAATGTCAAAATCTTATGATATTGTCTTATTGAAGAGCTTCCAAAAACAATGAACTGGGTGAAATAAACTAAAAAAAAGATGTAGAAAAAACATATCGTAAGAACTAAGAAAATCTTCTCTATGCATTATTCATTGAATCTTCTAGCATATTGAAAACAATCAAGTGCATGTTAGATGTTTTATATATAACATGAATCTAAGATCTTGAATAACATGATTATCACTAATTGTATTATGATTGAAATATACCTCTCGACATCGGATGCAAGAACCTTTCAAATTCAACAAAGAATTGTTATTGATATTGAAGCATTTTATCAATTGCTTCAAGTAGTTTCCCTCTTTGCCTATACGCTTAAATGTGTTTTTCAAGCTTTTTTATTCTTTTTTCTCTTTCACTTTGACACATTTGTGATGAACAAATGTATTCATATTCATAGGTAGAGGAAGAACCAATGTGAAACTTAAATTAACTGTTTAACTTTTCATCAAAATTAACTTGGAAATCATAAATCTTAGAGAAGTGAAACTCACTTCTAAGTGAAATTTACTTCTCATAAATTTAAAAGAAGTAAAACTCTTACATCTCATAAACATTTCTCATATTTTAAACTAAAGTTATAACTTATATAGAGAAGTGAAACTCACATGTCATAAACATGTCAATAAAAAAACGTGTTTTTCTAAGACCATATTAATGGAGATAATATGTTTCATTCTTATTTTCCAACAGTCTCCCACGTGTTCGATAGAAAAAGTCATAAGTGTTTTTGTATAAAGATAATAAGACATACGTTGTATATTAATAACTTCATGAGTTTGTTATCATAAGTGTATTAACTAATCTAGTTGTCATTGGGAGTCATGATGTGTGCACATTATTCTACAACATGATTACTTCCATGTACTACAACATTAATAACTTTCATAACTAGGCCATAAATGAGATTAACTTAATGGCCATATAATGTCTTGAAGTAAAGACTATTTTTGTTTTCATCTTTACATAAATGTATGCACATAAGAAAACAGAAAATTGAAAGAAGATTAAATATTAAGAGCTCAATAACTATCATATGTAAGGGCAAAATAAAATGACATTAAATATTCATAAGCTATCTTTAAGACCCATACTTTCCGTATGTCTCTAAAAATTCTTTAAAGGTAACTCTTCGTAAATATGTCAGCCACTTATAAGTATGTATGTATCGACTTTGCAACAATTTTCTTTAGTTTAACATCTTGCTTCAATAATAGGTATTTAAGTTCATGTGTTTTGAACCATTTGTTATCCTATCATGCATCGAAAAAAAGGTTGCAGCTTCATTGTCGCAGTAGACAGTTAATGGCTTAGCTAGATAAAATTTAAAGCGTCAAAATGTGAGACAAAATTACGCAGCCATGTTCCCTGAATTGATGTCTCATATCATGCTACATATTCAGCCATCATGGTGGATCCAAACAATATCATATATATTTTTTGGCTTCTTCATGATATTGCACCTCCACATAAGAGATACACAAAGCTAAGAGTTCAAATCCTAGTGTCAGGACATCCAGCAAGGTCTGAGTCAGAACAACCAGTCACCTGCAGGTAACTTGATTTTCTATATGTGAGCATATAATTCCTTCGTCCTTTTAGGTATCTCAGTACTTTCTTTGCAACTTTCTAATGAGCGATTCCTAGGTTACTTTGAAATCTACCTAATATATCAACTGCATAACTGATATCAGACCTTGTACAAACCTATGAATACATCAAAAGGATATTTGGCAATTTCTTCTCGTTCCATAGGAGTATTTGAACAGTGCTCAATAACAAGTTTTTCTCCTTTATGCAGTGGAACATGACTAGAGGAACAATTCATTAAGCCAAATCTCTCAAGAATTTTATCAATATATGATTTTTAAGACAATCCTATGAGTCCTTGTGATCTATCACATAATATTTCTATTCCTATCATGTAGGAAGCCTCACCCATTTCTTTCATTTTTAAAGTTTGTTGAGAGATAATACTTAGTATCACGTAGTAGACAAAAGTCACTACTAGCTAATAATATGTCATCGACATATAAAACCTAAATTATGAACTTGCAACCACTGGACTTAAGATATATACAAGGGTTAACTAAATTTTTTGTAAAAGTGAAAGAAGTAATGATTTCATGAAACTTAAGGTACCATTGTCTAGAAGCTTATTTTAGTACATAGATTGATTTCTTAAGTTTGCGGACAATGTCTTCATGTCCTTCAATTATGAAGTCTTCAGGTTGACGCATATAGACTTCTTCTTCTAAGTATCCATTTAAAAAACCGCCTTCACATCCATTTGATGTAACTCGAGGTCATAATGAGCTACTAATGCTATGATAATTCAAAGAGAATTTTTCCTATAAATAGGAGCAAAAATTTCATTATAGTCAATGCCTTCTTTCACATTAAAACCTTTAAAAATAAGTGTAGCTTTATACCATTCAATGTAACAATTGCAGTCACGTTTGGTTTTGAAAATCTACTTACAACTGACTGTTTTTAACCTGAAGGCAATTAAACAACTTCCAATATATGATTATAATTAAGGGATTTCAATTCATCTTTCTTAGCATCAACCCATGTAGTAGAATTAACGTCATTAATGACATGTGAATAGAAAATCGGGTCATTAGTCCCTTCAGATTCTATTAAGTAAAGCAAGTAATCATCAGAAATAGCAAATCTTTTTTGTCTATGAGATCTTCTTAAGGTATATTCCTATGGTGCTTTAGTATCATTCTGATTGGTGGTAATCTCATGATGAAGTTGTTGAGCATTTATTGTGTGTTCCTCATTGTGAAAAGGTTCAACAATGGAATACTCTTATTTCATGTATGATCATATCTTGTTATTTTATACTCCCACTGATTCACCATTCTCATAGAATTTGACATTACTAGCTTCAACAATCCTCGTACTATGGTTATGACAGTAAAATTATATTCTTTGAATTTTTCTAGGTAACCAATAAAGTAACCACTAACTATTTTGAAATATAATTTCGTTTCATTTGGGTTATAAAGTCTAGCTTCTACTCGACAACCTCAAATTTGAAGATGATTTAAACTAGGTTTTCATCCTTTCTAAAGTTCAAAAGTGGTCTTTGGAACGTTTTTACTTGGAATTCTATTTAAAATGTAAACAGTTGTTCATAATGCATCCATCCATAAAGATATAGTTAAATTGACATGACTCATCATGGATCTAACCACTTCATATATATACGATTTCGTCTTTCCACTACACCATTCTGCCATGAAGATTCTGGCATTGTTTATTGGACAACAATTCCAAATTTTTGGAGAAGTCTAGCAAAAGGTCTAGGATGTTAATATGTTTCATCATACCTTCTATAGAACTCATTGCCTCTATCTGACCTAATAATTTTCACTTTTCTTTCTAGTTGTCTTTCGACTTCAGTAATGAATATTTCCACAACATCCACGGACTGAGATTTTTCATGCAATAGATAAAGATAACAATAACGTGAATAATCATCGATAAAAGTGATGAAAATATTTCTCTAATCCAAAAGTTAGAACATCAAAAGCTCCACAAATATATGTATGTATTATTTCAAGAAGTTATGTTTTATCATTTTTCCTTTAATACAATCAACATAAATTGCAGTATTAGTAAAGTGTAGGTCCAGGAGGACACCATCTTTTACTAATCGTTTGATTCTTTCACTAGATATATGACCTAGTCTTTTATGCCACAAGGAGTAAGAGTCTTATTTAGATGATTGGCCATTTGCTTCTTTATTATGCAAGGTGAGATGGATTTCAACATCTTGATGTTAAGATGAAGTTTATAAAGTCCATCAACTAAAATTCTAAAACTCATGAGGTTAGAAAATTTTTACAAAGTGAAATTTCCATTTCCTAATTCAAATGAATATCCAAATTTATCAAGTACGCTAACAGAAATCAAACTACGGGAAATAGATTATACATAAAGAGTTTGACATAAGTCTAACTGGTAACCGCTATCTAAAATAAGATGAAAAGTTCCAGTTAGCTTCAACTACAACTTTGTTTGTATTTCCAATAAAAATGAAATTCTCACTTGGGTTTGTGGTTTTAATCGCAATGAATCCTTGCATAGAATTCGAAACATGAATGTTAGCACCAGTATCAATCTACCATGTCGAAGAAGGTACATTAGTAACATTTGATTCGAAATGACTTAAGAAACTCATGGGGTTACCTTTCTTTTCGAACCATGTTTTACGCTTAGCGCAATCTACCTGGTAATATCCAGATTTCTTGCCTTGCAGAATTTGCAAGTGTCATCTTTCTTTTTCTTCTTTGATGATTATATATGTTCATCAAATTTGAGCGGTCCTTTTGGACTAGATTGTTCTTTTTCCCAATTTTTTCCAACTCCTTCAGTGAAATGAGCAACTTTAATATTTTGCGGGTCTTTCCTAGACTCCTCTTGTACCAATTTGTTAGTTCATTCATTTAGACTCTACTTTTTCGTAATAGTGTTATAATGAATTTTAAATGGTTCATACTGAGGAGGTAAGCTAGTCAAGATGAATTGAACAAGAAATGCATCATCCATAATCTATCTCAAATTCTTAAGTTTGGCAGCAATATTGATCATTTCAATGACATGAGGACTTATTGAGCTAGAACCATCAAACTTCATGGTTACAAGATCTGTCATAAATTTTCCAGTAAGGGATCATTTATCTGCATCTTGAATCGATCCTCAATGGCTTGCAAATATTCTTTTGCACTCTCAGTTTTGGGTAAGGAGGTCTTTATGTTGGTATCCATTACTATTCGTAAGAACATTATACTTAGTCCATTATACTTAGTCTATTGAACAATATTCTTTGTTTAAATATATGAATTTATTCGTCATATTGATTCTTGCACTTAAACATTATATATTGCTCACATAAGATTATGTTTATGAGAAAATCATAATAATAATAACCTCTCTTTTTAAAAAAAAAAAATATATTATTAATAATTTTGGATTTATAAAATCTTAAAATTGAAAATACATAATAATATGAACAATAATAACCAAGAAACCTTAGCCACAAAATCACATAAGATCATGAAAAAATAATGTATGATCCAACCGTATGCTCTTTAGCCCTTTCTGGATCATGTGGCTTTAGATTTCTTTGAGTTTTCATAATATTACATCATATTTTTTTAATTTCATAATCACGATCAAACAGTCATGCTAAAGTTTTTTTTTTTTTTTTAATTGACATAACCACGATCAAGCAGTCGTGCCCAAAATAAATTTGCGGAATTATCATAAACATACATTTAAGCTATACCCGTTGGATCAAAATTTTCTACATAACGAAGTTTGTAAAGGAACTATCTACGTTGATTTGATTCTATTTATATAAGTCTCACTAATAATCATGCATTCTAAACATCGTTTTGATACCACATGTTAGATGTTTTATACATAACATGAATCTAGGATATTGAATAAAATAATTATCGCTAATTGTATTTGAATCTTAATGGGGATTGAAATTATGGTTCGACATCGTGATGCAAGAACCTTTCAAATTAACAAAGAATAGTTGTTGATATTGAAGTCTTTTAACAATTGCTTCAATTAGTTTCTCCCTTTTTGCCTATAAGTTTAAATGTGTTTTCAAACTTCTTTATTCTTCTTTCTCTTTCTCTTTGACACATTTGTAATGAACAAATGTGTTCATATTTATAGGTAGAGGGAGGACCAATGATACTTAAATTAACATAAGTTTAACTTTTCATCAAAGTTAACTTAAAGAATCATAAATTTTAGAGAAGTGAAACTTATTTCTCATAAATTTAAGGCAAGTTAAACTCATATATATCATAAACATTTATCATAACTTAAGGAGAAGTTAGAACTCATATTGAGACGTGTCAATAGGAAAACATGTTTATGGAAGACCATATTAATGAAGATAAGATGTTTCATTCTTATTTTCCAACAGTGCACGATGTTGACAGAGAAATTTCGATTATAAATTGTCATGTCATTATCGCAAATTTAATGACAAAATTAAATTAAATTTCGAGACAATAATTCTCAAAATTACATTGGACTAAAAGTTGATTTTATTTTAAATTTTGGTCAAAATTAAATAAGACTCAAGTTTAATTATGGCTCAACTTCATATGGATGATACATGTCGAGAAGTCAAATGGGCCAAGCCTATAGTCCAGGTCCAAAAGCCCATAAAAGCCCAACCCCAAAGTCCATGGAAACTCTATAAATAGAGGAACACTTCTTCAGTTTCAAGGATCCAGAAATTTGAAACTACAGAAAGAATTCACAAAGACAGAAGACTCTCCAAATTTCTAAGGATCAAACAAGCTTTTGAGGCTAAAGGCACATAGAAGGTGAAGCGATTTCATAAGCAAGTCGCTCAAACATGAAGAACACACATCGTGTTCATCACAAGCAAATCATCAAAGAAGATCAACAAGTCAAACACCGATCATTTAAAGAAGATCAACAAGTCAACGACCAATCTCACGATCAACAAGTCAAAGACTGATCATCCAAAGCAGATCAACAAGTCAACGACCGATCTCACGATCAACAAGTGAAAGACCGATCATTCAAAGAAGATCAACAAGTCAACGACTGATCCCACGATCAACAAGTCAAAGACCGATCATCCAAAGCAGATCAGCAAGTCAACGACCACTCCCTCGATCAACAAGTCAAAGATCGATCCCACGATCAACAAGTTTAAAAATCGATCATTCAAGCAGATCAATAAGTTAGAGACCGATCTAAAGATCAACAAGTCAGTGACCAACCATAAAGAAGATCAACAAGCCAAAGGTCGATCGAACACGCTACACCAAAACTAGGCGCAAGGAACCAACCAGACTGGGCTAGTGGATAAACTATGAATACATAAACAAAAACAAAAGTTGGACATGAGAATGTGATTATATTATAAGGTCGCAATTGAATCGATCGAGTAAGTTCAAATTGACGTAACATGAAACCTATTAGTCCAAAAGCACCGTGGAGAGCAACAAAAGTCCACAGACCACCTAATTGGCACCACCGAGTAAAATCTCCTTGTACTTCAGGACCACATAGTACAACAAAGAATGTGTTAAACTATTAGTAGGGGTAGAAACTGCGGCGGTTAAGAAGTTGCATCCTTCCAAATGGAAACCTGCCAATCGTACCCATGAAGTTACAAAGGTTGTACTTGTAAACCAACCTCCACTATAAGGAAAAGAATTGTAATAGCTAAATGATGGTGTGCAATATCGGTTAACCATAGACCCCCGGTTACTGGATCTAATCCCCCACGAAAAGTAAGAAAGTCGATATATTTTGACCAATTCAAAGTAAAAAGTGGGGTTGCTCCCTCAGCAAAAATAAATTCAACCTCAAGAACAAGCTACAAAGCCCTTGAGAAATTCTACATTCGAGAACATGTTGCAAACCCCTCGAAATATTTGTATATGAGAGAGAAAGAATCAGAGGAACACATTAGAGATTATACTCCATATTCGCGCATATTTAAATCAATACAAATTTACACATGTCTCGCATTTATCTTATTTGCTAAAATCTCGTGTGAACACACGCTTTAAACATCGAATAACGTTCGTGATGTCAACATCCTGGCATACTTCGAAAATTTAAGATTTTTGAAAAACAATGAATTGAGTGAAACAAACTAAATAAAATGGTAGATCTTAGAGTTGGTGAATAAATAATGAAAATAACTCATTTTTATAAGTAAAAGTCCAGAGTTACAAAAGTCTTCATATTCCTAAACTTATAAAAACGATTCTCCCCATTATGAATTATACTTAATTGAAAATTTTATTTGTGAAAAACCTTCTTATATTCAAATATTTAAGAGGTTTACTCATTAAGAAGAGGGAGAGAAAGTAGCTTACAATTTAAAGCTAGCTTGGTTTGGGTGGTTTGACATGACACTGCTTTTTTAAAACTGGAGTTATTCATTCATTCAAAGCTGAATAACTGCTATAAAAAACTGATCATCTCGAACTGAAGCTGTAGAACCATTGCATTTATTGATTAGCGCCTATATATAATTCATACTGCTGTTTTGTAAGCATACATTCTAATCGCCTTCTTCTCTTCTGGATTTGTTCAATTACTACCAGCAATGACTTTAATAGGTCCGGTGACTCA
>JBBMEG010080308.1:0-11767 GCA_037832605.1 Cyclanthera cordifolia | reverse complement strand
CACTTGTAAATTTGATTAGTTTTTTCCTTTTTAAGAATTGACTTTGTTTAATTTTGAATCGACCTTTTATCACAATTAAAAGAAAAAAAGAAAACAAGTTATGGGTTAGAAAACTAAAAAGTAGAGTTAAATTTTGTTTGGTTAAATATTTTTTAAGAGATGTAAATTATTGTAGATGAGTTAAAGAAGTTAAATATAAGCGTGAATAATAAATAAACTATATATATATATATATATATATATATATATTTTTTTTTTTTTTTTTTTTTTTTTTTTTTCATTTTATGAAATGATCAATTTTAATATTCTTTTTAAACATATATACATGTCTCGGATTCAACAAAACAACAATTTTTCAAAAATATAACTTAGCTGATATCTGATACTAACAACTTAGTTTCTATACCTTGTATTAACGACTTCAAAATTTAAAGCTTGATTTCCCATGTTTGAGATTCAATTTTCTATTGTGCATATCTTTACATACACATGCGTGCACGCCCACACACACATGGTTTACAAGAGTATTTAGCGTAGTTCAGCTTAGATTAGCTTATTATTAAATAGAGAATACTCTGACTTATTATAGCAGCCGGTCTTGTAACCACTGCGGCTCACTTAATGGTGTGTTAATGGCAGACCGTTAGAAACGTTCGCTACTAAGCCGTGAATGAATGTCAGCGTAACTCTTGACCTTGACTTCGAAGGTACTTAGACTCGGTCAACCTTTGCAGATCCTCACCTCCACGGTCGACCATTTAGGAGTGTGGCCTTCTCGATGTAACTTAGGACGCTACATCCAACAGGTGCAGCGTCCCCAAGTGTTACTTGGACTTGATCAACTCGTCCATAGGAGAGTCCTAACCTCCACGACCAACCAACTCGGGTTAACCCACTCGGCCGATATCCTTGGAGGTCGCCTTTGGTGTCGGTCAACCCTTACGGGTCCTCACCTTCATGGCTCACCTCTAAAAGGGGATCCTGATCGACCCTCTCGGCGTAACTATTGGCCGTTATTAGCGGATCAAATTGTTACTTTGGACTTGGACGTTGACTCTTGGGTGAGAGCCCTAACCTTCACGGCCCATCCTCAAGGGATCTAGGCCTGCTTGTTGAAACCTTCAACCACTGCTACCTTACGGCACAATGGTCCTGGAGAGGTTACTTGGACTTGGTTGACTCGTTTAGAGGAGAGTCTTAACCTCCACTGTCAACCCACTTAGCCGATCTCCTTGGAGGTCGGCTTTGGTCTCGGTTGGCTCTTACTGGTCCTCACCTCTACGGCTCGTCTCTAAAGGAGGGGTCTTGGCCCTCTCGGCATAACTCCTGGCCGTTATCAGCGGATCCACTCATCACTTTGGACTCGGTCGACTTTTGGGAGAGTTCTAACCTCCACGACCTATCTTCATGGGATATACACCTACTTTGGCCGGCCCCAGATTGACCTTAGCCGACCTCTGAGGGTCTACCTCTCGTGGCCGACCCCTAGAGAGTCGGAATTGGGGGTCGACATGGGCTTGGCCAACCCCCTGGGGGTTGTGGCCTCCATTGACCGACCCCCGGGGGTCGGAGTTGACTCGGCTGGCCCCGAGAGGAGTCTTAGCCTTATCCGAGTATTTCGAGATATTTTAGCATATAGCAAAAAAAAAAAAAAAATAAAAAAAATATATATATATATATATATTTTAATTTATTTAAATCAATTGTATTCACAAAAATTTCAAATGGATGGGAGAGTTAAAATTTAGGAGTTATGAATCTACAGGTGAACTATTCACTTATTTATTAGTCTATTGTTTTTAATTTCGAGTTTTATAGATAACATCTATATCATTAATTATTCATATCTTAAAATTATCTCCATTTTCTTTTTGTAGATATCATTGACATATCTTCCTTTTTTAATCCTAATATTTCTCAAGGTCATTCTTTTGTATTTACAAATAAGTTTTAATTGATGCTATAATGTATTTTTCAAATTTAATTTACAATTGGTACAATAAAATCGGCACCATTGCTATTTTTGGAGATATATAAATTACTTCATGCCTTACAACTCGAGGTCAAGAAGATTTTAAGATCTAAAAAATGGCGAATTTAATCACGTTAAAATAACCATTAAATTAGTTCATAACTCATCATTCTATAATAATCCCTCATTAATTTTTTTTTTTTTTTTTTTTGGGATTTACAACATTTGGAGGCAGAGAATTCGAATTCATGTCCGTTAATCTACTGCTCTTTTGACAAAAATAAATGATTTCATTTTGGGACAAAAGTTTTCAAGTCATACAATTTTAGAAATATACACAAATTACAATCTTTATCCAAACAAATCATTTTATTACTTATTCTAATCTCCTCCCACATTTTATAGTAGTTAAACTAATTAAAAACCAAAAGTAGCAAAAAAAAAAAAAACAAAAAAAAAACAAACAATATCATAATAAGGATTATTAATAAAGGTCCATTTTGTTATCACCTATCAATTACTTTAGGAGGATTCAGAAAAAAGGGCATATCCCCTACTAATAGAAGAAAATGAGGGGAAAGATCAAACAAATATAATATGTATGAGAAAGTGTTTTACTCCACAATTTTCTTTCTTCTCTTATTCATAACTTTCTTTTGAGCCAGCTTTATGAATAATTGAACTATTATTACGAGACATATTATATGATTCTAAATTATTTGAATGTCAAAAGAAATTCACAAGAAATTAATTACAAAAAGGTTGCAACCATAAATTGAATTCGTCTCCAAAGGGAATTATCCAGTTGGTTAGAGTTATAACCTTCGAGACTGCAAGTTCAACTTCATAAAATATTTGGCTCCATGAAGCTGGTCACAACTCTTCCATCGATTAGCAAGCACGATCATAGTGAAAATAAATCGCGTGCTTTGCCCCAACTACCATTATCCATGGGAAACTTTGGTCACGTAGTTTTTCGATTTTGCCAAAATTCGTTGATGTCGTATGTTCTTGGTTGGAGACAATTGGAAAGCATTTAAACTAAAAAAAATACATATATATCCTAAGTCCAAACCTTGGGAGGCCATAATTGACCTACAAGTGTATAAGAGAGCGAAACTCCAATTTCCTGACTAACAAAAGGAAAAACAAACTCGTAACTTCTTTGTTACTTGAGACTCTCATAACGAGTAGACGAACTCGAGGCAGGTGTATAAGAGAGTGAAACTCCAATTTCCCGACTAACAAAAGGAAAAAAAACGAACTCGTAACTTCTATGTTACTTAAGACTCTAGTAACGAGTAGACGAACTCGAGGATGATTAGTTTTCGTCCACATGTTATGATTATAAAATGTGTTTTCACACTAAAATAGAGGTCTACATCTAATAAAGATAGAAAGCAACAGTAAGCAAGCAGGCATGCAGATAGAGTTTTAAAAACAAGTGAAAATAGGGTTTCAATTTAGAAGAATAAGAGATTTGAAAATGGGAAGAGGAAAGGTAGTGTTGGAGAGAATAGAGAACAAAGTGAATCGGCAAGTGACATTTTCAAAGAGAAGAAATGGGTTATTGAAGAAAGCTTATGAGTTATCTGTGCTTTGTGATGTCGATGTTGCTCTCATTATCTTCTCGAGTAGAGGAAAACTCTTTGAATTTGGTAGCACTGATATGAACAAAATCCTTGAAAGGTATCACCAGCAATGTTACACATCTGGATCAAACGCCAACCTTGATGAAAATGATATTCAGGTTTTTAATTTATAATTTCTTTTTTTTTTCTTAAAGATTGATTCTTTTTGACAAATAGATCAATGTATGACATTTTTTACGAATAGGGTTTGTTCAAAATGGGATTTTTTTTTTTTTTTTTTTTTGAATGTAGATTGAAGAAGTGACAAAGCTGAGATCCAAATATGAATCTCTTCAGCGTTCACATAGGTTTGTTTGTTTTTTTTTTGAAATTTATTTATTTATTTGATTGTGTGTTTTTGATTTGTGATTTTGTGAATTTGAAGTAACTTTCTTGGGGAAGAACTTGAATCACTCAACCTAAAAGAGTTGCACAATCTCGAGAAACAGTTGGATAGAACTCTTTCACAAACCAGACAACGGAAGGTAATTTTTCAACTAATGATCCACACAAATCTGTATGAAATTCTGACTTTTATTTATTTATTTATTATTAATTTTTTTATGGTGTTAATTAAAACCTACCAAATTCGGTAGAGAATAGTGATTCTTCTATTCAAATAGTGTTTTTTTTTTTTTTTTTGATTGGTTCATCCTCTTGGATCTTTATCAAAAACCCAGATTTAATTTACCCAATATGATTGACCAATAATTTTCGATTATGCAAACTCAATCTGCATTCTAATTCGATGAATTTTTAGATCACGAGTAATTGGAGATAAGGATCTCGAACTTATGATCTTTTGTGATCCGGTTGAATTATTACTCTCGTTAGTTTGTGAATTTTCTTAGTTACCAAACAAATATAGAAGCATTTTTTAAAAATAAAAATGGGTTAATGGTTCTGATTATTTTATAATCATCAACAACACCAGTGTTAAGAAAAGGAATTGAATATTTAGATTTAATAAAATTCAGAAAGTTTTGTTTTTTAGGTTTTGATTCTCATTTAACTATCTTAAAAAAAAAAAAAAAAAAAAAATCCTGTTTGGTGTTGTTTATGTAACAATTTCAAATTATATTAGTGCACATAGTTCAAATCTTTATGAGTTAAAACAAGAATCTAAAAAGATTTAAAATTTTTTAGTCAATTGAGTTGTTAAAACAGTAATAAACCCAAAGAGTCAACCTCTAATAGGAAGATTCTAACATAGGGTTCTATTGAAATGTCAACAAAGCCCAAACTCTCATATGGATACCACTTTGGTAGGTGAAAGACAAAATTATATAAACCAATTATTTCTTTATATTATATGAATTTAGATAGATTTAATTTTGATGGTAAATAATACTATGTAATTTGTTGTTAATTGCAGGCTGAGATTATGCTTCAAAGATTAGCAGACTTGCGAAAAATGGTAAGAAAATTCAGGTTTATAAAGTATGATCTAACCATTATTCTATATGTCACATACACATCATTGTTTTTATTTTCATAGCCTTGGAAATGTCGTTCAACATTCTAGTGTTACGCTCGAACCGAGTGCTTGTTATTGTTTTTGCTATTCTTTTGTCTGTTTTGCATGAGACGCGAGAATGTTCATTTTGTCGTTTCCAAATTAAACCGGTCTAGGCTCTAAGGGAGAGGATATTATCGTCAATCTGGTGCCACTGCATGTATCGAAACTTATGTTTTCTAAATTTGATTGAGATTTTTAGTATTTGTTTGATAGAGATGAAAATGTGTGCAGTAGATTAATTGAGAGAAAACAAGTTACATTTCTCAAATACAATGGAGAGAATGGTGGAAATTTAAAAGTGTGTCCTTTCTTCTTAGTATTCATTGTTACATTTTCAATAAGAAATATTAAACCAGATAGTTATGTTTGCTTTATGGTGGTTAATTAATACTTAAACCTAACATTACCGACACAATTTGAAAGTATATTTTTTCCAAAATAAAACTTGGTATGTGTTATTTTAGTTGAGAAATATGTGAAATGGGCATTTAAAAGATTTGACCATGATCATGATATGTGAAAGAATGATGTTAAATAAATAGACGTGACTGGGAGATTAAATTAAGAGTTGAAGTAATGAATGGTTCAATTTATGTATTTGCTAGCAAAAAAAATAATTAATTAATGTTCTAAATTCATTAATATAATCTATGTTAAAAGTGACAAGCATTTTTTTTTTTTTTTTTTTTTTTTTTTTTTTTTTTTTTTTTTTAATTTATGAAACAAACAGGAGCAGGACCTTGGAGATCAAAATACTCAGCTCAAGTCGAAGGTTTTTCTTCTTCTTCTTTGTTATTTTTTTTTTTTTGTTTTTTTTCCATAACATACTGTATGAATATACATTCTTAAATTTTGATGGTTAATTTGTTTTAAAGATGTCATCTATGCGGAGAAAAACCTTCCTAATCGCACAGAAATATAATACATAAATTAAACGAAAAAAACAAAATAGAGCACAAAAAACTCCAAAATCGAAGAAAAAACTACCGACAAAAACTTTCACTACGTGAAAATTGCTATTCTCTCCCCGATTCTAATTACATATACTCTCTTCAAAATTTATACTACTCCCACCCTTTGTCCAACCCTTCTAACGTGCTTCTGCCTTGGGATGCTTTAAAGTAAAAGTCTTATGCTCCTTTTATAGTACTTGAAATCAAAGTCAGTACAGTACCACTTCCTTGTATCTTGGGAGAATTTCTCTTATAATATTTTGCCAAAATCCAACAAAATGATTGTTGGGATGCAAACAAAGTTTTCCTAGTGTTAAACTGGATTACCATTAAACAATGAAACCAATGCGCCACTCATCGTTTAGATATAATAAAAATGATCTCCATGAGTTTTTTTCTTTTTTTTTTTTTTTTTTTTTTTTTAATTCAATAATATTTGAGGATGAAGATCGATTTAAACTCGTAAATTCTTAGACCCCGTTTGATAACCATTTTGTTTTTCGTTTTTGGTTTTTAAAATTTAAGCCTACATTTACTTCAATTCTCTACATATGTTTTATCTTTTCTTTACGTAAGTATATGAATTCTAATCGAATTTCATAAACCAAAACAAGTACATGAAACATATTTTTTTTAGCTTTCAAATTTTGGTTTTGTTTTTAAATACAGATAAGATATATGCATCAAAGTCATGAAAATTTTGTGATGCAATAATAGTTGTAGACTTAAATTAAAAAAAAAAATGGCAGCTATCAAACTGGGTTTAGCTATTAGATTATATATTAGGTTAATTGAGCTTTCTTGGTGAATCAATTGGTTGGAACTAAACACTAGAATCTTCAATTAGTTGTTGGTCGTTTGAGATAATAGATACCACTTTTATATAGTTTTTTAGTGTAAAAGATCTGGTTTATTCAATGATTGTATAATTCATACGCTAAAACTAAATTGTAAATTAATTTCATTGTTTGGAACTAATCCAATTCAATATCACGTAATGCGTTCGATCTTGTAAATCGATATTTGGCTCTCTTATTCGTTTGATGTTTGTTTAGTTGATTATGTAATACACATAAACAAACAAAAACTAAACTTTTATGTCATCAGCTCGAAGAAGGACAACAATGTATGCAACTAAACGAAGATGGGCTGGGAGATCCAAACATGAGCAGCAGGTATTGTTTCAAACAAAACACGTTCTGCATATTTTTTTTTTCTATATGCCTTCAACTCTCATGTCCACTATTATTAGTCGGCATTTTCGCTGCCTGGTCAGCAAATAGAGACTTGCTGACTAAAAAGCGAGTCGGGATCTTGGGGCGACGTCTTGGTGAAGACTCAAGGGCAATGCCCACGAATCTTAGACGAAAATATAATTAGATTTATGTTATTAGTATTTCCGTATGTATATTTTATGTGCTATATAATGAAAAAAACAGGTATTTTGATATCCAAGAAGAGGAAGAAGCAAGGGACATGATTGGAGGGAGTAACTTAATCCCAGATTGGCTGCTATGATTCAAAACATTTTATATGGATTTGCTCTGATCCCCTACTTTATTTTAAATTTAATTACTGAATAGTAAGATCATAGGGGAAGAACAGCTTGACATTTTATATTTTTGGTGTATTTTAACAAAACATGTTTCACTTTGTTTTGAGCTTTGTGATTTCATACTTTAGGTTTGATAAATATATAATATGCTACAAAATGCACTAGTTTCCACTAGCTATGTACCTGTGATTGATACTTTGATTTAGTTAGGTTTAACATATATGCTACAAATGTCTCAATACCATCTCTCTCTCTCTCTCTCTCTCTCTCTCTCTCTCTCTCTCTCTTCTTTTTTTTTTGTTTTTTTTTTTTTAGATTATTTTGAAGTTAGATTTATAAGTTATAAAGACATGTGGCACAAAGAGGTGAGGAATTTATTTGTATTAAGAGATTATTTTCCAATTGTTTTTTCTATATGAAAGTGATCGGAAAGAGGTAGGGGCAATGCAATATGAAAGTGATCACATTTTATAAAGATATGTTTGCAGAATTTTAAATTGTTCATCTTTATATTATTTGGTAACGAGAGGATTCTAGACGTTACCAAAAATGTTCAAGATTGATAAATAGAACTCTAGAACCTTCTTGATATGTTTAGGAAAAGGATTGAGAATGATTACGGAAGGATGCAGAGTTAGGAGGAGAATAAAAAAGAGAGTGATTATTTTGTTTGGGGCGAAGTAATTAATTATGGGAAAGATGATTAATTGTGTTTGGCTGAAGTAATGATAATTATGAATAAAATAAAATAATGTTTATGATATGAGTGAAAAATAGTTATGACGAGAATTAAAAAATTGTTATGAGAAGAATAAAAAGTATTTTTGAAAAAACATGATTATATGAGAAATGATTCTCGATGGCGTGCCCACTGTTGGCAAACTATCCCAAAATTTGCTAAGACATTCCGAGTAAACGCGCGAGATAAAAAGAGATTACTCTGTTTGTAGAGAGAAGACTTGTAACTCATATTTTTATAATAAAGTTCTTATCCTTGTCCACGATTTTTACCCTAAAGTGTTTAATGACTTTTTACGTTAAATCACTGTTTGTATTCTTTTTCTTCTTCATATTCCTTATTATTCTTGTTTTCAATCTATTATAATTCCGACCTACTATTTGATTAAACAATCACAACAATTAAAAGAGAGATGTTACATTTGGTTGTAATAGTCGTGTCGTCAGGTTGGGGCCAATCCTCGCAAGGATCATCGGTGGTGTTGTAAAGATAACTACATAGGAACTAGTGAAAGTTATGTTCATTAACAACTTCATACAGATAATTAAATATATCAAAAAATAGTTTCAATCTTGCAACTCTCAAATTTTAGAATTTACGGTTTGATAAAAGTTAAAAATAGTCCATGCTATTTATAATAGTAGCGAATTAATAAGACGAAAGTTAGTTATTGATATGAATGATGATCATGTGAGTTTAAAAAATTAAATATAACTCAAATGACATTATTACCAATTAGATTTGTAGTTTAAGATCGTAATTAGGAGTTAACATAATGCCAGCGACTGGATATGAATCTTTGACCTAGAATCTATGTTAATTCCTACCCAGCAAAGCTTTGATTTGGCCATGCTGACAAACGTAACAAATTTTGCAAAACAGAGCCAATTTTCCCCCAGCCCAGAAACCCTGTTTCCGAGATCTCATCATCGCCATTTTTACGCAGTAATCATTCGATTTAAGAAACTGGGTTTTATTCTTCCCGGAATCCGTTTAATCCATTCTCGTTTCTGATTCTAATTCCCACGACAAATTGTTCTTGAACTAAATGGGTTCAAATCCATTTATCTTGCCCGAGATTGGTCCCGATGGTCTTGCCAGGGATGCCCCTGTAATTGCCTACACTGAAAAGGTAATCGATCTGACTTTTGTTAAATTCTTTTTTTTTTCATTTCATCTTCTTAATCTTTGCTTATTTTTTAATCGTATTATGTTACAGAAAATCGAGGAAGGAAGTCTTCAATTGAGAAAGTATGAGTTTCTTTCATTACTTTTTTTTTCTTTGTATGTGTTTTGAAGTGTTGGGCTTTTCCTAGTGTGCATTATTATATGATAACGGATATGGATAGAATGAAACTTTGTTTATGATGATCAATTAATGGTTCTTGACTTGAGGAAAGTCCTTAAGAAACCATCTCAGCTCAGTTAATCATATGTTTTTCTTTCCTTTGTGTATTACAAGTTTTTAGCATTCAATCTATGGAGAGGACCAACTTCTAACCTTCAAGAATTATCATTCGTTGATTTCGAATACTAAGCCTTAGAGAATCAAAAAGTACTTAAAGCGAATCAGTGTTTTTAAGGTTATCGTCTTTGCACGCCTAAGGCGAGCGCCTTCAATCAGGCCTTCACCATTTTACGCTTGATGTCGTCTTTTCCTTAGGCGAAGGTGTATGCCTTGTCAATATTTTATTCACTAACTTGATACCTATGAAAATATTATACTTATTAATAATTTAGTATGTAATGTATATCTAATAATAACATCCTTTGTCTGGCTTATTATTCTTTTAAATTGTTATTTTTAGTATTATTCGGTAAGGATTCGAAACTTTATGGGAATAAGAATATGTTTCTTATATCAATTTTTGCTATGAATATAGTCATCAATTATGCATTCATTGGTTGAGCCGAGTGAAGTTGTGCCTCGCTTCACTCGGCTCTCAACTTTTTGTCACCTCGTGCCATGAGGTAACTAAACCAAATAAGTTCAATCCATGGTGACGATCTACCTAGCAAATAATTTCTTGTGAGTTATCTAACCATCATGAGTTGACCTAGTGGCTAAGAGAGAAACTAAAAAGTTATAGATTCGATCTACAATTGTACAACAACCTAGGATTTCATTCTGGAAATGTTATAGGCTCAATTGAGTATGGCTCTTGCAAATAGTCGAGGTGTCAGTAACTGAACATGAAATTTGTGAAACAAAGTTGTATACTTTGCATCGAGTTATTTATTGTCGTACGAACTCACAAGTCCTTCAGTTTTAGGATGATAAGTTGGATGTTCAACTTCTCGAGAGTTAGAGACTTTTATTTTATGTATTATCTCATTCTACTCAAGGCTCAGAACCTGGTCCTCTCCTTCAGTCAATGAAAATATTTTCCTTTTCTGTAAAGAAGTTCTTTCTCCCTCCTCTAATAATTTCATATGTATCAAATTGAAAATTTTGTTTATTGCTTGGATTGAAATTTCATGCAGATATATTGAGGAGAATTATTCTAAAATTCGAGATGTTGAACGAGAGTTGGCAGATCTTACAATGCAGATGAAACTTACATCTGGGCCAAAAAAAGCAGGTTGAGAGTTCTATCAGTTGTTTTATATTGATTATTTATTTTCATTAAATGGGTTTGGCTTACAATCACAATTGTCTGCATATCTCTAGCACGTGAACTATTGCGGAAGAAAATAGAAATGTCAACAGAAAGAATAAATGTAGCCAAGTTGAAGGAAGAACAAGCAAAGAAGGTTTGCCCCTTGTAAAATCTGAGTAGAAGTCTTGCATTTTGCTTGCTACTTCAGTACTTTGTACATACTTCATAAGTTTCACAATACTTTGTTATACTTGGCTAACAAGCACCCATACGGACACGGGATACGGACTCGACACGTTGTTTTTATTTTTTTTTATGGTATATTATTAAAAGATCAAATCAACTTGCTATTAAAATAATAATTCGAACAATGATGAATATGAAGAAAGAGCAAAATCTCTTTATTCTTTAAATGCCTACTACACGAATCAAAATTGGTAAGCCTATCCTTAACAAATAAGTCTTAGATGGGGTGTCTATTAAGTGTCCATGGTGTGTCTGAAAATAAAAATAATAATAATAAAGGAGGACACGAAATTTTGAGTAACTGACATGTGTTTGAAGAGTATCTGAAAGTATTAGTGGTGGAACATATCCGACACGGATACATTTTCAAAATAGAAGTGTTCGTGCTTCCTAGATATTTGGAACCTAGAATTTAGGGGAAAACAAACTGTGAAGGGTTTATTCAACTGAATTCTCTTGTTTTTTTGTTTTTTTGTTTTATTTTGGAAGAGGGAGGATTTGAACAAGGTTATTAGATTATATGCTAAATTTTGTTCCAATCCTACTAAATTA
>JBBMEG010080297.1:0-11768 GCA_037832605.1 Cyclanthera cordifolia | reverse complement strand
AAACCCTAAAAAACTGGCAAAAATCTATTGCTAACTGAATAAAAAATTAAAGTTCGTCGAAGTAGGGTTTGAGAGGACTGTGTAGGACGATTAACAGACAAGTTCAAATAATGAATTAACAACTTTTGAAGCAAAAACCCTATAAAACTCGCATAAATCTATGGGTAAGTAAATAAAAAATAAAAGTTCGTCGAACTATGGTTTGAGAGTACTGTGTACGACGATCATCATACAAACTTATGTTCAAATAATGAATTAACCACTTTTGAAGCAAACACCCTAAAACACTCGCATAAATCTATGGGTAAGTGAATTAAAAATTAAAATTTGTCGAATTAGGGTTTGAGATGAGTGTGTAAGACGATCATCAGACGAATTTAAGTACAAATAATAAATTAACCAGTTTTGTAGCAATAACCATAAAAATCTCGAACAAATCTATGGGTAGGTGAATTAAAAATTAAAGTTCGTCGAACTAGGGTTTGAGAGGAGTGTGTAGGACAAATATATGGCAAATTTAGGTTCAAATTATGAATAACAACTTTTGAAGCAAAAAACCTAGAAAACTTGCATAAATCTATTGCTAACTGAATAAAAAATTAAAATTCGTCGAACTAAGGTTTGAGAGAAGTGTGTACGACGATCATCAGACGAATTTAAGTTCAAATAATGAATTAACAACTTATGAAGCAAAAACCCTCAAAAACTCGCATAAATCTATGGGTAAGTAAATGAAAAATAAAAGTTCGTCGAACTGGGGTTTGAGAAGAGTATGTAGGACGATCATCAGACGAATTTAAGTTCAAATCATTAATTAACCACTTTTGAAGCAAACACCCTAAAACACTCACATAAATCTATGGGTAAGTGAATTAAAAATTAATATTCGTCGAATTAGGGTTTGAGAGGAGTGTGTAATACGATCATCAGACGAATTTAAGTGCAAATGATGAATTAACCACTTTTGAAGCATTAACCATAAAAAACTCGAATAAATCTATGGGTAAGTGAAATAAAAATTAAATTTCGTCGAATTAGGGTTTGAGAGGAGTGTGTAGGACAAATATAAGGCAAATTTAAGTTCAAATTATGAATAACCACTTTTGAAGCAAAAAACCTAAAAAACTTGCATATATCTATTGCTAATTAAATAAAAAATTAAAGTTCGTCGAACCAAGATTTCAGAGGAGTGTGTAGGATGATAATGAGACGAATCTAAGTTCAAATCATGAATTAACCACTTTTGAAGCAAAAACTCTAAAAAACTCGCATAAATCTATGGGTAAGTGAATTAAACATTAAAAGTTTGTAGAACTAGCGTTTGAGAGAACTGTGTAGGACGAACATCAGACGAATTTAAGTTCAAATCATGAATTAACCAGTTTTGAAGCAAAAACCCTAAAAAATTTGCATAAATGTTAGGGTAAGTAAATAAAAAATAAAAGTTCGTCGAATTAGGGTTTGAGAGAAGTGTGTAGGATGATCATCGGACGAATTTAAGTTCAAATCATGAATTAACCACTTTTGAAGCAAAAACCCTAAAAAACTCGCATAAATCTATAGGTTAGTGAATAGAATTAAAAGTTCATCGAATTAGGGTTTGAGAGGACTTTGTAGGACGTTCAACGGACGAATTTATGTTCAAATAATGAATTAACCACTTTTGAAGAAAAAACCCTAAAACACTCGCATAAATCTATGGGTAAGTGAATTAAACATTAAAAGTTCGTAGAACTAGGGTTTAAGAGGACTGTGTAAGACGAACATCAGATGAATTTAAGTTTAAATCATGAATTAACCAGTTTTAAAGCAAAAACCCTAAAACACTCGCATAAATCTATGGGTAAGTGAATTAAAAATTGAAATTCGTCGAATTAGGGTTTGAGAGGAGTGTGTAGGACGATCATCAGACGAATTTAAGTTCAAATCATAAATTAACCACTTTTGAAGCAAAAACCCTAAAAAACTCGCATAGATCTATGGGTAAGTGAATTAAAAATTTAAATTTGTCGAATTAGGGTTAGAGAGGAGTGTGTAGGACGATCATCAGATGAATTTAAGTACAAATGATGAATTAACGACTTTTGAAGCAATAACCATAAAAAATTCGAATAAATCTATGGGTAAGTAAATAAAAAATAAAAGTTCGTTGAAACAGGGTTTGAGAGGAGTGTGTAGGACAAATATAAGGCAAATTTAAGTTTAAATTATGAATAACGACTTTTGAAGCAAAAAACCTAAAAAACTCGCATAAATTTAGTGCTAACTAAATAGAAAATTAAAGTTCGTCAAACTAAGGTTTGAGAGGAATGTGTAGGACGATCATCCGACGAATTTAAGTTCAAATCATGAATTAACCACTTTTGAAGCAAAAACCCTAAAAAACTCGCAAAAATCTATGGGTTACTGAATAAAATTAAAAGTTCGTCGAATTAGGGATTAAAAGGACTCTGTAGGATGATTATCAGACGAATTTATGTTCAAATAACGAATTAACCACTTTTGAAGCAAAAACCCTAAAACACTTGCATAAATCTATGGGTAAGTGAATTAAACATTAAAAGTTCGTAGAACTAGGGTTTGAGAAGACTGTATAGGACGAACATAACTCAAATTTAAGTTCGAATCATGAATTAATCAGTTTGAAGCAAAAACCCTAAAACCCTCGCATAAATCTATGGGTAAGTGAATTAAAAATTAAAATTCGTCGAATTAGGGCTTGAGAGAAGTGTGTAGGACGATCATTTGACAAATTTAAGTTCAAATCATGAATTAACCACTTTTGAAGCAAAAACCCTAAAAAACTCGCATAAATCTCTGGGTAAGTGAATTAAACATTAAAAGTTCGTAGAACTAGTGTTTGAGAGAAGTGTGTAGGACGAACATCAGACGAATTTAAGTTCAAATCATGAATTAACTAGTTTTGAAGCAAAAACCTTAAAAAATTTGCATAAATCTTTGTGTAAGTAAATAAAAAATAAAAATTCATTGAATTAGAGTTTGAAAGGAATGTGTAGGACGATCATCGGACGAATTTAAGTTCAAATCTTGAATAAACCACTTTTGAAGCAAAAGCCCTAAAAACTCGAATAAATCTATAGGTTACCGAATAAAATTAAAAGTTCGTCGAATTAGGGATTCAGAGGACTTTGTAGGACGATCATCGGACGAATTTATGTTCAAATAATGAATTAACCACTTTTGAGGCAAAAACCCTAAAACACTCGCATAAATCTATAGGTAAGTGAATTAAACATTAAAAGTTCGTAGAACTAGGGTTTGAGAAGACTGTGTAGGACGAACATAACTCAAATTTAAGTTCGAATGATGAATTAACCAGTTTGAAGCAAAAACCCTAAAACCCTCGCATAAATCTATGGGTAAGTGAATTAAAAATTAAAATTCGTCGAATTAGGGTTTGAGAGAAGTGTGTAGGACGATCATCAGAAAAATTTAAGTTCAAATCATGAATTAACCACTTTTGAAGCAAAAACCCTAAAAAACTCGCATAAATCTACGAGTAAGTGAATAAAAAATAAAAGTCCGACGAACTAGGGTTTGAGAGGAGTGTGTAGGACAATCATCAGTTGAATTTAAGTTCAAAAAATGAATTAACAACTTTTGAAGCAAAAACCCTAAAAAACTCGCATAAATCTATGGGTCAGTAAATAAAAAATAAAAGTGCGTCAAACTATGGTTTGAGAGTACTGTGTAGGACGATCATCGGACGAATTTATGTTCAAATAATGAATTAACCACTTTTGAAGAAAAAATCCTAAAAAACTCGCATAAATCTATGGGTAAGTGAATTAAAAATTAAAATTCGTCGAACTAGGGTTGGGGAGGAGTGTGTAGGACGAACATCAAACGACTTTAAGTTCAAATGATGAATTAACCACTTTTGAAGCAATAACCATAAAATACTCGAATAAATCTAGGGGTAAGTGAATTAAAAATTAAAGTTCATTGAACTAGGGTTTGAGAGGAGTGTGTAGGACAAATATCACCCGAATTTAGGATCAAATTATAAATAACCACTTTTGTAAAGTAAAACCTAAAAAAACTCGCATAAATCTATTGGTAAGTTAATAAAAAATAAAAGTTCGTGGAACAAGGATAATAGAGGACTGTGTAGGACGATCATCAGACGAATTTAAGTTTAAATCATGAATTAACCGCATTTCAAGCAAAAATTATAAAAAACTCGCATAAATCTACGGAATTGTGAATAAAAAATATAAGTTCGTCGAATTAGGGTTTGACACGAGTGTGTAGGACGATCATCGAACGAATTTAAGTTCAAATCATAAATTAACCACTTTTGAAGCAAAAACCCTAAAAAACACGCATAAATCTATGGGTTAATGAATAAAATTAAAAGTTCGTCGAATTAGGGTTTAAGAAGACTCTATAGGACGATCATCGGACGAATTTATGTTCAAATAATGAATTAACCACTTTTGAAGCAAAAACCCTAAACACTCGCAAAAATTTATGGGTAAATGAATTAAACATTAAAAGTTCGTAGAACTAGGGTTTGACAGGACTGTGAAGGACGAACATCAGACGAATTTAAGTTCGAATCATGAATTAACCAGTTTGAAGCAAAAACCCTAAAAAATTTGCATAAATCTATGCGTAAGTGAATTAAAAATTAAAATTAGTCGAACTAGTGTTTGAGAGGATTATGTAGGACAAATATAAGTCAAATTTAAGTTCAAATTATGCATAACCACTTTTGAAGCAAGAAACCTAAAAAGCTCGCATAAATCTATTGGTAACTGAATAAAAAATTAAAGTTCGTCAAACTAGGGTTTGAGAGGAGTGTGTAGGATGATCATCAGACGAATATAAGTTCAAATCATGAATTAACCACTTTTGAAGCAAAAATGCTAAAAAACTCGCATAAATCTATAAGTGAATTAAACATTAAAAGTTCGTGGAACAAGGGTTTGAGAGGACTGTGTAGGACGAACATGAGACGAATTTAAGTTCAAATCATGAATTAACCCGTTTTGAAGCAAAAACCCTAAAACATTTACAGAAATCTTTGGGTAAGTAAATAAAAAATAAAAGTTTGTCGAACTAGGGTTTGAGAGGACTCTGTAGGACTAATATCGGACAAATTTAAGTTCAAATTATTAATTAACCTGATAAGCTCCAAGGTTGCTTGGTTTTACAAAGCTAGAGGTCCTTCTAGGATCTTTATAAAATCTCACAAATATGGAAAACATAACACTCAATCTCAACCAAGAGTTAAGTTAGAATGGTGAATACACTCTTAGATCTCACTTTGAACCAATGATTGTCACTCTTAGATTCTAAGACAACACACTTTAGAATTAGTTTCATGAAAGTCTAATCCAATGAATTGATTTTTCATTCAAATCTAAAGCAAGATTTGAAAAAAAAGACTACACCAAAAGGGGTCAAGAAAACTCAAAGTTTGATATCAATATTTTATCCAAAATGAGGTGTTACAAGCCTTTTTTAAGGCCAAAATTTCGTGCATGGCTTGAAATACAAAAGATCTCAAAAAGCTCTTAAATGCACTTTGTGGAAAATAACACCTATGAAGCCGAAAGTGAATTGTACATCAATTGAGAGGCTTAAATGCTGAACAAAAAGGTAGATATACATTTAAATGCACCTTACAAACTCATCTAAAGGTCTTAAGTAATTATGAGCTTGTTTGACAAAAGTGAAACTTAAAAAGTACCTAAATAAGAAATCTAGAAAAACTATTATTTAAAAATTCCGCATTGTAATTTAAAATCTCTTGAATATTCTTAAACTTGCTTCTTGTACTTGCTCTTTCATGGAAATACAATAAGTCGTTGGTCGGATTCATATCATAACCACTTTTGAAGCTATAACCATAAAAAACTCGAATAAATCTATGGGTAAGTGAATTAAAAACTAAAGTTCTTCGAACTGTGGTTTGAGAGGAGTGTATATGACAAATATTAGGCGAATTTAAGTTCAAATGATGAATAACCACTTTTGAAGCAAAAACCCTAAAAAACTCGCATAAATCTAAGGGTAAGTGTATTAAACATTAAAAGTTCGTAGAACTACGGTTTGAGAGGACTGTGTAGGACGAACATCAGATGAATTTAAGTTCAAATCATGAATTAACCACTTTTGAAGCAAAAACCATAAAAAACTCGCATAAATCTATAGGTTAGTGAATAAAAAATAAAAGTTCGTCGAATTACGCTTTGAGAGGACTCTGTAGGACTAATATTGGACAAATTTAAGTTCAAATTATGAATTAACCACTTTTGAAGCAATAACAATAAAAAACTCGAATAAATCTAAGGGTAAGTGAATTTAAAATTAAAGTTCGTCGATCTGGGGTTTGAGAGGAGTGTATATGACAAATATCACGCGAGTTTAAGTTCAAATGATGAATAACCACTATTGAAGCAAAAACCCTAAAAAACTCGCATAAATCTATAGGTAAGTGAATTAAAAATTAAAATTCGTCGAACTAGGGTTTGAGAGGAGTGTGTAAGACGATAATCAGACGAATTTAAGTTCAAATGATGAATTAACCACTTTTGAAGCAATAACCATAAAAAACTCGAATAAATCTATCGGTAAGTGAATTAAAAATTAAAGTTCGTCGAACTAGGGTTTGAGTGGAGTGTGTAGGACAAATATAAGGCAAATTTAAGTTCAAATTATGCATAACCACGTTTGACGCAAAAAACCTAAAAAACTCGCATAAAACTATTGGTAACTGAATAAAAAATTAAAGTTCGTCGAACTAGGGTTTGAGAGGAGTGTGTAGGACGATCATCAGAAGAATTTAAGTTCAAATCATTAATTAACCACTTTTGAAGCAAAACTTCTAAAAAACTCGCATAAATCTATGGCTAAGTGAATAAAAAATAAAAGTTCGTCGAACATGGGTTTCAGAGTACTGTGTAGGACGATCATAGGACGAATTTAAGTTCAAATTATGAATATCACTTTTGAAGCAAAAACCCAAAAAAACTCGAATAAATCTATGGGTAAGTGAATTAAAAAGTAAAATTCGTCGAACTACGTTTTGAGAGTAGTGTATCAGACAAATATCTGGCAAATTAAAGTTTAAATTATGAATTAACCACTTTTGAAGCAAAAATCCTAAAAAACTCGTAGAAATCTATTCGTAATTGATTAAAAAATAAAAGTTCGTCGAAGTAGAATTCGAGAGTACTGTGTAGGACGATCATCGGACGAATTTAAGTTCAAATTATGAATGTAAGTTTTGAAGCAAAAACCCTAAAAAACTTGAATAAATCTATGGGTAAGTGAATTAAAAATTAAAATTCGTCGAACTACGGTTTGAGAGTAGTGTATCGGATAAATATCTGACAAATTTAAGTTTATATTATGAATTAACCACTTTTGAAGCAAAAATCCTAAAAAACTCGCAGAAATCTATGAGTAAATGAATAAAAAATAAAAGTTTGTCGAACTAGGGTTTGAGAAGAGTGTGTAGAACGATCATCAGACAAATTTAAGTTAAAATCATGAATTAACCACTTTTGAAGCAATAACCGTAAAAATATCGAATAAATCTATGGGTAAGTGAATTAAAAATTAAAGTTTGTCGAACTAGGGTTTTAGAGGAGTGTGTAGGACAAATATCACGCGAATTTAAGTTCAAATTAAAAATAACCACTTTTGAATAGAAAAACCTAAAAAACTCGCATAAATCTATTGGTAAGTGAATAAAAAATTAAAGTTCGTTGAATTAGGATTTGAGAAGAGTGTGTAGGACGATCATTAGACGAATTTAAGTACAAATCTTGAATGAACCGCTTATAAAGCAAAAAACCTAAAAAACTCGCATAAATCTAAGGATAAGTGAATTAAACATTAAAAGTTCGTAAAACTATGGTTTGAGAGGACTGTGTAGGTCGAACATCAGAAGAATTTAAGTTCAAATCATGAATTAACAAGTTTTGAAGCAAAAACCCTAAAATTTTTGCATAAATCTTTGGGTAAGTAAATAAAAAATAAAAGTTCGTCGAACTAGGGTTTGAGAGGAGTGTGTAGGACGATCATCAGACAAATTTAAGTTCACATCACGAATTAACCACTTTTGAAGCAAAAACCCTAAAAAAATCCCATAAATCTATGAGTTATTGAATAAAAAAATGAAAGTTCATCGAATTAGGGTTTGAGAGGACTCTATAGGAATAATATCGGACAAATTTAAGTTCAAATTATGAATTAACCAATTTTGAAGCAATAACCATAAAAAACTCGAATCAATCTATGGGTAAGTGAGTTAAAAATTAAAGTTCGTCAAACTAGGGTTTGAGAGGAGTGTGTAGGACAAATATCAGGCGAATTTAAATTCAAATAATGAATTAACAACTTTTGAAGCAAAAACTCTAAAAAACTCGCATAAATCAATGGGTAAGTGAATTAAAAATTAAAGTTCTTCAAACTTGGGTTTGAGATGAGTGTGTAGGACATTATCAGGCGAATTTAAGTTCAAATTATAAATAACCACTTTTGAAGAAAAAACCCTAAAAAACTCTCATAAATCTATGAGTTAGTGAATTAAAAATGAATGTTCATCGAATTAGGGTTAGAGGGGACTCTGTAGGACTAATATCAGACAAATTTAAGTTTAAATTATGAATTAACCACTTATGAAGCAATAACCAAAAAAAACTCGAATCAATCTATGGGTAAGTGAATTAAAAATAAAAGTTCGTCGAACTAGGGTTTGACAGGAGTGTGTAGGACGATCATCAGATGAATTTAAGTTCAAATCATGAATTAACCACTTGTGAAGCAAAAACCCTAAAAAACTCGCATAAATCTATGGGTTAGGAATAAAAAATAAAAGTTCGTCGAATTAGGGTTTGAGAGGACTCTAAAGGACTAATATCGAACAAATTTAAGTTCAAATTATGAATTAACCACTTTTGAAGCAATATGCATAAAAAACTCGAATAAATCTAAGGGTAAGTGATTTAAAAATTAAAGTTCGTCGAACTAGGGTTTGAGAGGAGTGTGTAGGACAAATATCGGGCGAAGTTATGTAGATATGCATTTAAATGCACCTAACATACTCATCTAAAGGTCTTAAGTAATTATGAGCTTGTTTGACAAAATTTAAACTTAAAAAGTACCAAAATAAGAAATCTAGAAAAACTATTATTTAAAAATTCTGCATTGTAATTTAAAATCTCTTGAATATTCTTGTTCTTGCTTCTTGTACTTGCTCCTTCATGGGAATACAATAAGTCGTTGGTCGGTTTCGTATCATCCCCCTTTTCTTTATAATGATTTGTCCTCAAATCAAGCCCATCAATTCCCGGGTTGAACACCTTATGCTAGCTGCCATGGATGCATTTAGAAGCAAATTTGGGGTATTTACTTATAACAAATGAGTTTTTATTGTGTTTGTTGTCGTTGTTGGCTCTAGATGAACTCTTTGGTTGAATACGTTGTATAAGATCTTTGCCTCCTATAAAAACTCAAAAGAAACACTAGAGAAAGATGGTTTGAGCTCACCCGTTATGTAGCAAGTTCCCTTATATAAAAGATAAAAAATATTTTGCTTTGAAAACAAAATAGATTTAACTTCACTTGCTTTTTCACACAAACTCACTTTATTGACTTTTCTCTCATTTTTCTTTATAGGTCAAAAAGTATTCTCATGCTTTTTTCTCTCGCTAATTTTCTCACAAGCTTCTTTTTCTATAAATTTACATGCTTTTGTCTTGGCCTTTGTTGCCTTTTGTGCCTTTTTCCCTAACTCACGCACATCAACATAAACATCATTTAAAATAGGTTTTACAATTGTAGAATGATTACAAGAAAGCAATTCATTACACTCTAATTCTTTTTCAACCACATTAGCACTTGTTGCAACTAAACCACAATGCATTTCATTTGGAAGGATACAACTTTTTACTTCAATCATAGGCGGGGTTTTAGCACATAAACTTTCATTTTTCAAAGGCAAATGAATATTTGAAGTTGGTTTAAGTTTAGTGTACCTTGTAGACATCCACTTGAGATGTGCTCTTCTTTCTTCCCTCTCTCCTCTCATCATTTTGAGTAAACCTTGAAGAGCTTGAAGAATAGCATTCGCATCGGAAGCTTGTAGTACTTTTTCCTCCTTATATGACATATTTCGAATCGAAAATGGTTTCTCCATACTTCTCACAAAAAAATGAATAAAAAATATTACACCTCTAGAGCTGGCCAAGAATGTCGACCAGTGCTCTGATACCAAATGATAAGCTTCAAGGTTGCTTGGTTTTACAAAGCTAGAGGTTCTTCTAGGATCCTTGTAAAATCTAACAAATATGGAAAACTCAACACTCGATCTCAACCAAGAGTTTAGTTAAAATGGTGAATACACTCTTAGATCTCACTTAGAACCTATGATGGTCACTCTTAGATTCTAAGACAACTCACTCAAGAATTAGTTTAATCAAAGACTAATCCAATGAATTGATTTTTCATTCAAATCTAAAGCAAGATTTAAAAAAAAAGACAACACCAAAAGGGGTCAAGAAAACTCAAAGTTTGATATCAATAATCTATCCAAAATGAGGTGTTACAAGCCCTTTTTACGGCCAAAATTTCGTGCATGGCTTGGAATACAAAAGGTCTAAAAAAGCAATTAAATGCACTTTGTGGAAAATAACACCTATGAAGCCAAAAGTCAATTGTACATCAATTGAGAGGCTTAAATGCTAGACAAAAAGGTAGATATGCATTTAAATGCACCTAACAAACTCATCTAAAGGTCTTAAGTAATTATGAGCTTGTTTGAAAAAATTTAATCTTAAAAAGTACCAAAATAAGAAATCTAGAAAAACTATTATTTCAAAATTCTACATTACAATTTAAAATCTCTTGAATATTCTTGTTTTTGCTTCTTGTACTTGCTTCTTCATAGGAATAGAATAAGTCGTTGGACGGATTCGTATCATAAACACTTTTGAAGCAATAACCATAATAAACTCGAATAAATCTAAGGGTAAGTGAATTAAAAATTAAAGTTTGTCGAGCTAGAGTGTAGAAGAAGAGTGTAGGACAAATATAAAGCGAATTTAAGTTCAAATTATGAATAACCACTTTTGAAGCAAAAAACCTAAAAAACTCACATAAATCTATTAATAAGTGAATAAAAAATAAAAGTTCGTCGAACTAGGGTTTCAGACGAGTGTGTAGGACGATCATCAGACGAATTTAAATTCAAATAATGAATTAACAACTTTTGAAGCAAAAACCCTAAAAAACTCGCATAAATCTATGGGTAAGTGAATTAAAAATTAAAGTTCGCCGAGCTAGGGTTTGAGAGGAATGTGTAGGACCAATATCAGGCGAATTAAGTTCAAGTTATGAATAACCACTTTTGAAGCCAAAAACGTAAGAAACTCACATAAATCTAATGGTAAGTGAATAAAAAATAAAAGTTCGTCGAACTAGGGTTTGAGAAGAGTGTGTAGGATAATCATCAGATGAACTTAAATTCAAATAATGAATTAACAACTTTTGAAGCAAAATCCCTAAAAAACTCGCATAAATCTATGGGTAAGTGAATTAAAAAATTAAAGTTCGTCGAACTAGGGTTTGAGAGGAGTGTGTAGGACAATATCAGGCGAATTTATGTTCAAATTATGAATAACCACTTTTGAAGAAAAAACCCCAAAAAACTCACATAAATCTATGGGTAAGTGAATTAAACATTAAAAGTTCGTAGAACTAGGGTTTGAGAGGACTCTATAGGATGAATA
>JBBMEG010080286.1:0-11770 GCA_037832605.1 Cyclanthera cordifolia | reverse complement strand
TTGGTTCAAATCTCCTCAAATATTTTATCACATTAGTTTTACATTTTCTTTTGTTTGCCGACCTATCCATTTATTTGTAAATAAAATTAAATCCACATCAATTAAATTTGTCAGTAGCTTAATACCCATCATTATAACAGTTTACTAATAAATGAAATCGAGTTAGATTGAGGTTAAATATTATTTTCTTTTATTAAAAACATAATCATCATTCAATTTTTTTTTTAAATGAAATTTCAAAAAATAATTTTAATAAACATATCAAATAATTTATAGTTTTTGCAATAGTTTAATAAAAAAAATCTAAGTAATAAAATTAATATTATAAAAATGAAATATATATATATATATATATATATATATTTTTTTTTTTGTAATATATTCAAAAACCAACTCAACCGATGTTGACGGTGGTGAAAGAATCTGGTTGTTTGTCCGGCCTCTTAGATTGACACGCACTTTCCTTAAACTTTGGTAACATCGATAAGCTTCTTGCTTCTCGTCAAATCCAATCTTCTAGTTTAGGAATTTTTTGGTCCTTTATTTTAATTATAATATTTTATTTTTAAATATTTCATTATATTTTTATTTATTTATTTTGCATATTTCAATTCTATTATTTACACTAAGATCTATATTATTCAAAATTATTGATAAATATCTCCCGCAATAATTTAAAATTATTTTGATATTGATCGAACAGTATACATTACATTGATTGAAGATGATTTTTTTGTATTGATTGAAGTCGTAATTGAAATCATGTGTATATTCGTTTTCTATTTTTTTTTCGTATTTTTATTTTTTGAAGAAACAAGCCTTCGTTAAAATCACACAAAAGAACATACAAACTTCCTAACAATTGAAATCCAACATTAATCTGTCTCCATAAGTCGGAGCGTCATCACGCCACAAAAAGAATCGATAACCTAGTCGAGAAACCAATCTTTCAAAAAGAAAACTTAACAAATAAGCGACAAGAGCTAAGACTCCATTAACATAGCTCATACATTTTCTTATTTCTAGAAATGTGTCAATGTTTTTCTTTTTTGAAAATAGATAATCTCAAAAGTGATCACGTTTGTTCGGAAGCCAACCACCAAGAGATATCAAAGAAATAGAGACTACAAATTAATGTCATAGATAGATCTCGAACTTGATAGAGCATACCTTCCATATCTTTCTATCTTGATCTCGTGAGGTGAAGTCCTCGTGTGCATTGAATCGGCAAGAAAATCAAAATTATTTTAAGCTCTAAAATAATCAAAGTGGTCATTTTGTAGAATTAATTTTTATTTTTTGAAAGGTTTTTGCACAATTAATTTGTAATTGGTTAATCCATGATGAATGTTGACATGGCCAAATTAATATGATCCACATAATATTTTTGTATTATTTTGACATAATGTTGCTCAATATTATAGTTTTAAAGAGGAAGTATTCAAGACACGTGCTTATTGCATGACTTTTGAGATACATTTTCCAAATATGTCTATATTAATTAAGTATTCAAATTGCTTTTCAAATAAATAAATAATATTTATAGAATGATATTTTCTAGACTTTATTTTATTTTATTTTATTGTTTTTTTAGGAAACCCAAATTATTTTATGGTATTGCATATTAAATAGGTTCTGAGTTATTTTACAAAAATGGTTATACGTTTGACAAAATTAATAATTTAATCTCCGACTCTATTTTTATAACATTATTTCCGAAAATTTTCTCGCAATTTATTATTTATAAATCATGATTTAAATCTCGTTTTTTTATTTAACAAATTTTGTAACTTATAAGTGTATATACATATTTAATTGACTTTAAGATTTAATTAGTTATGTAAAGAAATCTAATTAAATATTGACTGTATATTTATATGATAGAGACTTATATTATTACAAACTTTAAAGATAGTTATGGATAAAGTATGAGATTTGTAACAATTAAGCTCATAAATTTTTAATTTGATTAATAACCTACCCTGAAATATGATAATTGTTGCAATTAACTCATCTAAGCTAGATTTGAAAGATTCTCAGGCAAGCGAAGAGGGTAAATTTGACAAATTTATTTTCATTTTTTTTCTCGAAAAGCCTACAATGTCCTAATTCCTCCATTCTTTCATTTTTTCCTTTCTCCTCTTTAGTTATGGGAGAAGGTTAGACATAGATTGTCAAAAGTAAATTTCTTAAAGACAACTTTACGCTCCTCACTTATTTTAGAATCCTTAAAATTTAGGGTAAAGAGGTTAACGGCAACAATTATCATATTTTAGAAGAGATTATTGATCAAATTGACGAATGTTTAGAGAATTAATTATTATAAACATCATATTTTATGAGTAATTAATGCAATTTTTCCTTAAAAATACGACGATTAAAATGTAACATAATAAAGCTTTAGAACGAAATTGTTATAAAGATTGAAAGTTTATAAAAAATTTAACTGAATTACCAAAAGTGATTTTAAACTTTAAATTGTATATATTTATTTGTTTTTGCAATTTGAAGATTGTATAAGGTTTATATAGTTGAGTGCAATTTGAATATTGTATAGGGTTTATATAATTGAGTATATTTTTTAAAACTTGTGTGTTTTTCTTTTTGACAGTATATTATTTTTCATTTTAATAGTACAAAAATTGAAACCCAAGTGGTTTTATATTTTTTTTTTAAGTATAAGATGAGTCGAGGGAGTGAAACCACATAATTTGTAGATATTAATATATCACTAATACTAACAAAGTTAAAACGGTTATTACATTAAAACATTTCTTGACTTTTATAACTGACACTTGTGAATTTTTGAAAAAACATTGATGTATCACGACGAACATGATATTTTTTAAGAGAAACATGAATTTTTTTTAATAGCCCTCGTCATCGTAGAAATCCAACAGTTAAGGTTTTTCATCATCAAATGTTGTTCGTCATTAAAGATTTGTATTCTTTTTTTTTAAAAAAGTGAGCACGCGTAATAGAAACTATTATGAAGGGCGCCTATCATTAAAGGCTTTGTTCATCACCGAGTGTTTGCCCTTCATCGTATGCTTATTAACTGCACGCATTCGTGCATGCAATCTTCTTCAAGTTTTTTAATCCCAAACTTTTCATTTTTGTTTTTTCCATATGTCTTTGGTTAAGAACTTGTGGTGTTCTCTTAAATTTCTCGCTATAACCGTTCATCTTTTTGCTTGAAACACTTTTCTTCTGAAACGTTCACACTCGCTGTTAAGATTAGTAGTCGTGCTTTGCTAATTAACAAATTATTGATAGTTCAATCTAGGGGTTGTAGAGATTATAATGGACGATCCTCGTTTATAAAGATTAGTTTAATGGGTTTTGAGGCTACTTTTTGAAGATGTATATTTATGGAAGTTTATATAGGTCAATATTAATCTATATTAGTCTATCTTATATAGGAACTATATAGCTTAGATAATGTAAGTTTATAGTGCCAAAATTTAGTTTTAGTCTAAAAGTTTGTATCTGTTTAGTTTAGTATATGTTATTGTACTATAGTTATGGCTAACTGTTATAAGAAGTTTGTATTATTAATTTGAACTTAATTATATTCTTTCTCGTGTGTAGTTTGTCATATAATGTCGTCATGATATTCAGCTAGTTTGTTAGAAGATGCACGATATAGGAGTAACTAATTTGCTAATCGAAACCATATTCAACGAAGCATCACGACTATGTGTGAGTTGGCACAAGATAGAAAATCTGGTGAACGTCAAGAAGTTCAATATAATTCAACTAGTAAAGAAGTGGGGCAGATGGTCATAATTAAACTCCAAAATTATCTTGAGGTGTATATTAGAGGACTAATAGCTCTAGCATATACTATTGTTGGAAAAGTGTTCCTAAAGATATTAAAGAAATTAATTATTTGAATTGCGTATTCTATATATATTCTTGAACTTTCTTGACTTTTGTAGTACTTACTTCTAAAAAATTCAAGGTATATTTAGATACAACGTGAATGCAAAGTTCATTCAACCATATAAGAACAATCCTGAGAACGTTACGCAAAAAGAGAGATAACTTTGTATTGTACAAATTGTCTATTAAAATTGTTATTTTATAAATACAATAGCATGAAAAATAGAATTTTAAAAAACTTGCATTAGGGTTTTTTTTAAACAGCATTAGGGTGCATTTAAACTATTATTAGAACTTTATTTTTATACAAAATAATTAAAATTCTATATTTCCAAATTAATTTGGAAATGAACATTTTTTGTAAATAGAGAAAGTTTGAAAGAGTCTATTCCTAATAAATTAATTTCTAAATTAAAAATCCATTGTTAATACAATTATAACTCTTGGACTTTAGAAATGGTCAGAAGTAAAGCTATAGCCCATAATTACATTTAATCAAAGTCTTACATTCAATAATTTTAGCATATATTCCATTAAGTATTATATCTATTAACCATTCCATGTTTGATGTGCAATTATTACTCTTCATCCTCAATGTTTCTAAATCCAACATTTTTATTCTAAAAACATTAATTCAAAAAAAAAAAAAAAAAATATATATATATATATATATATATATATTTTTTTTTTGAAGATTGATGAATGAGAGAAGAAAAAAAAAAAGAAAGGAAATTTCATTACCTATTCATAATAATTAGTATCACATACATAAAGATTATTATCCTTCTCTTCAAAATCTGATTGATTAGTAATCACCGGCTTCTCCGTAATCGTCTCCAACAACGGTCTCCACTGCCTCGATCTCCCCGCCGACGCCGGAGCTTTCCAATCGCCGCCACCGCCAACCAAATTACAAGGCCGCGACTGGCCGGTCTTCGCGGCTGATTTCGCTGCGGCGCTCAGCCTTCTAGCTATGGACGCCAAATCGGCCGGAGAAACATCGGGATGAAGAGTGGAGAGCGGGAGCATGAAATAAACCTTTCCCGGCTGTAGCACGGCGTCGGGGCTCAGCGCCGGGCTGGCGGCGGCGGAGACCAGCATCGCCGCCGTGCATAGGAAGTACTCCGCCGGTAATCCGGCGACCTGACGGGCGGTGATGGGGGTTGGGAAGAGTTTGACGTGACCGTTGAGATGGACGACTTGGATTTTGTCGGCGGTGGTCACGGCGGAGGATGATCGGCGGGTGGAGATACAACCACCCATGTTGGCGTTTCTGTAATTTTCAAGAAATTAATTTCTATTTAACTTTTAGAAATAAAAAGAAAAAGGGAAATTAATCTCCTTTTGTTTTGGAGAGGATAAGGAAGAAACAAGGAAGGAGTGCAAGAAATTGGATATATATACACACACATATATATGTATATATGACATATATATACACATATATACATATATAATGGAAACTTTAAAGGAGTGGACTTTGGGTTATTTTTGATAGTTACTTCTTAACGAAACTCATAAACTTTCGAAAAAAAAAAAAACAAAATTATGACAATATTTACCTATTGCACTTTAATTATAATATATATATATATATATATATATATCGTAAGATATTACATGTATAATAGATTTTTAGTGGATTTTATTTTTGATTTAAATCTATCCATTAAAAGATTTTTCATATTACAATTTAAAATAGCATAACTAAAATATAACATTAAATTTGAATGATTTAAAAAAAATAGAATAAAAATATTTGATTTTAGAATATAAAGATAAAGATCAAACACAAATATATATGTATTTTAGGCAAATTAATCATTATGTAATTTTAAGCCTAACTTTTAATAGATAATGTTAAAAATAAATATTTGTTGAGATATTTTTAAAAATTAAAAAATTTAGTATTTGAATATTAGCGGATATTTAAGATATTGATTGATATAATATTTCGTGTATTATAAAAATTTGATTAAAATGAAAAACGAGAAGATTTGAAATTTTTTTCAAAGTAATCAAATAATAAACCTTAATTCTATAAATTGATGAGCCTTTGTTATTATTATAAAGTTTAATAATGTAATTCTATGTAACAGAAAAGAAATTAGAAAATAAAAGCTTTGGAGTGACGATAGAAATAAAGCCAAGACTACTTCAAGAAAAGAAAAAAAAAAGGAAAAGAAAAGAAAAAGAGGACAAACAAACAAAAGAAAACAAAGCAAGCCAATGAGAGAGAGAGAGAGAGAAAGAGATAGAGATGACTATTTTGTATTTTGTTTGATTATTGGGAGAAAGTAATTAGTTTTAGGAATTTTTGGGGCAAGTTTTGAAAGAGTCAATGATTTTGCTTTTTTTTTTTTTTTTTTTTTGAGAAAAAGTATTTAAATTTTAGAAAAGAAATTTCATCAAAAAGAAACATAAGTACCTTAAATATTAGCCTAAAAAAAGTAATAGTTCTAGAATTAATGGAAGCATGTGTTGAAATAATAATTAATTATTATTTATTAATTCTGATTTAATTTTAATATCTTATTTAATTGTATGATCGTGTAATCATGCGATTTATTTTAAGGTGATAGAGTGCGCGCTTTATTTTTATAGAGGTAATTTGGCTATAAATATGCCTAAACAAAAATCAAATATATAGAGAGTTCTATTACCATTAAAATTCTATGTATTTTTCTTCTGTTAATTAATTTTTCTACAAATTGGTATCAGAGCCAAGTTATCTGCTCTGAATTATAACAGGTGTTTTGTACTGATGAAATGAAAGTGGTGTTTGATTACCATCAATTATGCGATATTGTGGAAAATGAAGTTTCTGCATTAGCTGAAAATGCAATGGATGCCCAACGAGTAGCGTATTGCGAACAGAAAAAGAAAGACAAGAAGACATTGTATTTTATTGACGAAGGGATGAATGATGAGACTAAGCAAGAAGTAATGATCTCAAGTGAGGTCTGGATCATTTTGTCAGCCTCTTATATATAAAGGTGATGACAAAATCAAAAAGTGTGTTTCAAACTCTTAGACGTTAATATGAAACTACATAAACTGTTGATGACTACATCTATAGGATTCTGGCTTGACAAACAAATGAAGACCAATGATGGTGAAAAAGATTTTGAGATCTTTAACTCCCATATTTTAACATGTTATTGAAGAGGTCAATGACCTGTCTAAAATGACAGTAAGGTTCCCTACGAGAGCATGAGCACAAATGAATGACAGTAAAATTGAAAAACCAATTGAATAGGCATTGCAAGCACAAGCCTCAATTGGTAGCTCTTATCACAAGCACAATAGTTCACGAGGGAGAGGATGTGGACGTGGTGGCAGCTATTCCAACAAAGGTCTGGTGACCAAAATTATGGAGATGCTAGAAAAACAACACTAGTTCTAATCCCTCCGGACAATAAAGAGGAAAGGTATGCATAATAAATCAAATATTTAATATTATTATTGCCACAAGCGCGTCCATTATGCAAATGAGTGCAGGATAAAAAAGGTGATAATCAAGTTGCCAATTGTACTCAACGTCAAAATCGTAATCACGAATATGACGAGGAGGATCATGCATTGTTATTGGTAGCTACATCAAATGAAACTTCAAACGACGAGACTTGGTATTTGGATATAGGCTGCACGAATGACATGTGTGGTCTACATAGCTTTTTGCAGATTTGGATGAATCGTTTCACATAAAAGTGAAATTTGGTGATGGAAGCTTCTTTTCGGTGACTGGAAAATGACGAATTCTTATCACTTTGAAAAATGGTGATCACAGATACATCCCAAATGTTTTTTATGTAACTGATATAAAAAGTAATTTGTTGAGTATGTGACAGATAGTCGTTATGTGATGAATATCTCTGGAAATCAACTCTCATTTTTTGATAAAAGAGGGAAATTTGATCCTTAAAACATTTTCATCAAAAAATCTCATGTTTCTAGTAGATTTTAATATGGGTGATTTCAAGTGCTTGAATGCAATAGTGAATGATACGGTTTGGGCACTTAAATTTTCAGAGTTGCAAAAATTTCCTAACATAATTTTGTGAAAGGTTTACCAATATTCATCATCCTGATCAATTATGTGAAGCTTGTACTTTTTGAAAGAATCACATGACATATTTTTCTAAAGAGTCTTAACGTGCGAAATTTCATTTGGAGCTGGTTCATATAGATGTTTGTGGCGCAATGAATATATCATCAATTGAAGGTAACCAGTATTTTCTAACGTTCATTTATGATTTTTCAAAGAAAACTTGGATTTATTTGTTAAATAGCAAAGATGAGGTATTCCACTACTTTAAAATATTTAAAGCATTTGTTGAAAGACAACGTGAAAAATTAATCAAGATGATACATAGTTATGGAAGAGACGAGTACAAGCTTGATAATTTTAAGAGTAATTGTGAAGAACTCAGATTGCAGCACAACATTATTTTTCCCTACACTTCTCAACACAATGGGGTGGTTCAGAGAAATAACATCATGCATATCGACAAGAGCACGCTTAAATCGAAAAGGTATGCTAAATTATTTTTGGGCTGAAGCTATATCATGTGCAGTATATCTGTTGAATAGATCATCTACTATTAGTCTTCCTAACAAAACTTCTATCGAGGCATGGAGTGGATTCAAACCAATGTCCAACACTTGTAGATATTTGAATCAATTGCCTATGCTCATGTCCCTAAGGAAACAAGATCCAAGTTGGATGATAGGACAGTGAAGACAATTTTCATTGGATATAAGCAAGGAGGGTACAAATTGTACAATCCAATGACAAAGAAAGTGATAGTAAGCCGTGATATTACATTTGCAGAAGACGAGGTATGACAATGGAATACAACAGATGACAGGGATTCAAAAAAACATTATATTTACGCTTTAAATGAGGATCTAGATGTACAAGATAGAGTTCATCAACAAACACTTGCAGTTCAACCTGAAGTTGTAGCTCCAATTGCAACTACTATGGAAGGTTAAGAAAGGAGCTGCAACAACCTGTACTTCTTCAAGATTATGAGTTTAATCTTGATGATGAAGATAATGATGATGGGAGAAATAGTCCACTTTGCTTTTCTTACAGATTTGAACCCTGTTGAACTTGAAGATGCTATTCAAAATCCCAAATGGCAAAATACGATGAACGAAGAATCGATGACAATTGAGAAAAAAAAAACATCAAAAGTAATAGCTCATGTGTAAACTAAAGGGTGGCCCTAAAAGCAGTTAGTATTAGAGTGATCAGTGTACAAGCCTCTAGTAGCCCACGTTCTAGTGAATGCATTCATTATCGAGTTAGCCGCAAATCAACATTTGATAGTGACTTATTCATTGGTCGAGCACAAGCCTTGTTATTACTTAGATGTCTCAGATTAATTCGAGGGTCTGTCAAAGGCTTTAACAATTGAGATTCCTTAATTTTCACTAGAGAGACTGACAAGCCTAAAGTAGTTGACTTAGGTTGTCTTTCGTGGAGGTCTCCTTAGAGGACGAACTTCCTCGAAGAGCCCTAAGTTTAGTGTGCATCTCATGTGCTTAAGGAGAAAGCACATTGGTGGTGAAAGTCGTTAGAGAGATTGATTTCCAAGGGAGGTGCTTCAATCACTTTGGGCTAATTTAAAGTGCAATTTTTGAAGACATACATCACACTAATGACCGTCCAAAAGATGATATCATTGTTTACCTTGCTAAAGCAAGAGGAATTCACTATGGTGCCTATGAGCGATAATTTATGAATTTGTCTTGTTCGGGCCAGAGTTGATCGACACCAAAAAAAAAAGAAGAATGACATCTTTATAAGCAATTGAAGGACATAACTTGGAGTTAATTAGAGCACATACCCATAACCCCTAAAACTAATATACCTAGAGGAACCCTATAAATTATCCAATACTATTCATATTAATATGCATGTGAAAACAATGATGTCTACATTAAAGCTACATAATTTAGTTTGATGTAAATATATGTGGAATAATAATGTCTTCAAATGTTTTTCTTAACTTTATAAAAAGTAAAAATGGTGAAGAATTTTCACTGTTATTCATATTAATTGATCAAAATTAGATAAATCTATTAGTCTAACAGTTAAAATTGAAGATTTGAATATTCAAACAACAAATAATCTAAAGGAACAAAATGTTATTAATTTTTTTTAATCAATTTACTCCCAACAAGGCAAGTCACTTTTTTTTTTTAATGAAAGCACATGAAGTTTTTTCCACTGAATTAATAAAGAGGAACATTTTTTTCATTTATAAGATATCCTACAAAATTAGAACAACAAATTAACAAGAAGCGTTATAAATGAATTTTTATAATCAATTTTTAAAGTTATTATTACAACACATCTTTTAAAATAATTTAATATAATCGTTTATTTCTAATCATTTAAAAATAACCTTTCATGCAATTACTCATCTAAACATCTTCTAAAAGTCTGTATTATTAAGATATATTGACCCGATTAATTTAATCGGATGATTTTGTCGGACCAATTAATCGATTTCAATGTGAATTAATAGTATGAACAAGTTATACCATGATACCCTTTCACTGATAGAAATAGAAATTGGTTAATGATATTGAATAAATTTAAACAAAAATTCAAAGAAATAATATTTTGCATTGGAATCTACTTCTATATTTTAAAGATAAGTCAATACACTCTTTAAATTCAAAAGCATAATATTTTAAAGATAAGTCAAATCTCTTATTTATTAGACATCTTGGAGTTGGATTTGATCTCTTAATATATTTTACATAGAAACAGCCATCTTTTTCGCTAATTAGTATTTTAATATGTGACTTAGAAGGGACGTTGATTTGATTTGATGTTGTAGAATTTGTGCTTGACTCTACGCAAAAGTCCAAAAGAATCACTAGTGCTAAGCCTATCGAGAAGATCTTTGATATTCGAAGAAATCGACGTGTGAAGTTAACTCGTGCTCGTGCCCTGATCATCCACTAAGGTGTAGGATGCGATTGCTCCTTGTGAGTGGATACAAGCGGCCGAGATTGCTCCCACCTTGCTGTAACTTTGCAGCATTCATGTCTCACATGTTGCACACTCCCTTCAGCTGAACCAAACCCCCTTTGCATTCTACTTTCTTCTCATTTGATGATTCAAATGCCTATATCAGAGAGATGGGTGAAGCTTTGACGATTTTTTGCTAGAGCTTGGACTTCAACCTTACCTCCTTTGCTCGGTAAGATCTCTTTCCCTTTGTATCCACTTTCTCTTTTGACAGCATTGATTAAAAAGAACTTTTTGAGTTTTTTCTCTTAAATTCTCCCTCAATCTAACCCCTTATATATTTTTTTGTGCGAGATATGGGGAACACTCAAGTCACAAAAGCAAAGCCATCAAGATAAAAGAGAAGGTAAGAGAAAGAAAAGAAGAGAATAACAAATTTATGTGGTTCAGTAAATCTACGACCTATATCCACGAGGAGAACTCAGGATAATTTTTATTTCTTCATCCTATAATTCACATAATCATAGTAAACACTCTCAACGTGAGATCTTAGTGGGGTTACGTGTCTACAATTTTTGAGTCTTTACCCTTCGATGTGTGTTCACTAGGATCAATGTCATGACAAGTTTCTCGAAAGGGATTGGACTGTGATCTTTATCAATATCTGACATAGCCTTCGACGATACTTATTGAGAAAGAAAAGTGCATTGCTCCAAGAAAAGTCAAGGCCGAGAAGAATGAAAAATGTTTTCATTGGCAAAAGTTGGGCCATTGGAATAGAAATTGTCTTGAGTAATGAGGAAAGAAGAAAGATACACTACAACAAATACCCTTTTCTATAGCATTTTAGGATAGCTTTTATTACAAAATGTTATTAAAAAGTAATTAAAA
>JBBMEG010080275.1:0-11772 GCA_037832605.1 Cyclanthera cordifolia | reverse complement strand
AAAAAAAATGATGATAAATAGGCAATGCTATATCCATTTATTTATTTTTATTTCTATTTTTTTGAGTTTAGATAAACGTTTGATGATAATAAGACAATGCTTAGAAGAAAAGAATAGTGGCCATTATATAATAAAAAATTTACATGCTAAATCAAAAATAAAATAGCCTTCTTCTTTTGGAGGATGATGATGCTATTTTGTTGAACAATTGACACGATTACTTGTAGTTTATGCTTCGCAACAGATTTAATTTACTTCTGTATACAATGAATGAAAATTTCAACAATGATTAACTTCAACTTCTAAAAACTAATTAATTCAAATTCATATTACCTGAAAATAAGAGTAAATCTTTTCAATATAGTTCATATACAAAAGAAATATAAACAAAGAAAAATAAATATTAAAATACAATTTTAAATGATTTATTCAAATTCATTTTCAAAGCATGTTTGAGATGGAAATGATAAAAGAAAAAAAAATGAGAGTACATTAGTAATTGATATCTCTTCTCGTATCATCCCACCACTCCAAACATATCTTTAATCGAATAAAGCTATTAATTTCTATAATTACAAAAATGCAATTATTGAATATAGTAGCACAATTTAAAATATACCCTTCAATAAACAAATACATCACTTATTATTATGATTGTCCTTGTTGAATCATGCATTCAAGCAATTTTTTATTTCCTGATAAACAGGAAGGATATACCTAAATTCCATGGGAGGGTTACTCTCTTATCATTTAACCAAAAACTTAGCTGGGGAAGGTCAGGTTTTTTTTTTTTTTTTTTTTTTTTTTTTTTGATATCAGGTCAGATTAAATTATTTGGGAAAGTCGACTTCAATATAAAATATCAAAAAATTCAAAATTTAAGAGACATCATACATATGATTTACTTTTTACAAAAAAAAAAAAAACGAAAACAAAATTTAGAGGACCATTTATACTATAAATAATATTAAAATATGGGTGAGAATTATCACTTATTTTTGTGGAGAGGGTTACCTACAACTGCGTCCGCACATCCTATAGACACGTATCTATAAATTAATTTCTCATTAATTTTTTCGTATCAAAATATTAAAGAATCATTCGATATATTATGCACGCATGTAAACTATTATAAATACTAACGGATATATAACAACATAAATTTAAGGACTATAAGTGCAAATAACAAGTGCAAGATTCGAGTACCTCTTATATAGGTTTGTAACTATTAAATTACAAATTTGAATATCCATTATCTTATGAGTTCACTGATTTTGAATTGGATCTAAATTTCATTTTTATTGAATCCAATATACCCGTTTGAGTCTATGAGCTCAAATAACATATTAGAAAGTGTAGGCATCTATCGCAAAATCAATTATCTATGAGAGGAATAATCTACCTTATGTTATAAATACTTTGAAAACTCAACATTTTTTTAACGTAAGATAATGAGATCCTCAACTATATGACATATTGTCCCACATGGAAAAAAAAAAGGTTTACAATAAATGTTTTTTAAACCAAAACCTCACACTATCTAATACACAATAACAACTAAAAACAACTTATTATCACAAAAAAAAAAGAAAAAAAAAAGGATCAACAATCAAAGAGTAAGTAGTGAAATAACAACCATTAAAAAGTCAATAAATAATAGAATTAAATGGTTATTTAATACAATTAGTCGTTTCTTTGAATCTCTCCACAATTTTGTTTTTCATCAAAAAAAAAAAAAAACCTTTTTAGCAACCTATATTTGTTTCTTTGGTTGAGTTTGTGAGCAGAGGGAGGGGGTCACAATCATAGACAAGAATTCAGCTCTCTTTTGGTTTCCTTCAAAAGGAAAATTTTACCACTAACGCCATAAATAGTTAACGTGTTTTTGTCTCCACAATTCTGAGAGAAATTAATGGAAATTTCAAAACATAAAGTAGATTTTTAAGGATATTTGGGTATTTTATGACCAACAAAACCCCCACCTCAATGAACAAGATTCTCTAAATTTAAAATAAAAGGTTAAATTTGTTGGTTAATTCTTCATTTTTGGCATAATTTCAATTCTAGCCCTCCAATTTTTGAAATTTTCATTACCATCCTCATGTTTTTATTGAAATATTACTAATTTTTTTCCCATTATTGAATATAGAAAATGAGTTATTAAGGAGAGAGAATGAGTACTATGTTGGCCATCATTAGAAAAAAAAAAAACAAAAAAAAACAAAAAGAGAGTATTTTATGGCCAACTATGTCACCACTTCTCTCTCTCTCTAGTGTAAGAAGTATGAATCTCCACTCCACAATTGTTTATCTTAAAAGATAAGCTTGATAGATTGACAATTTATTTAATACTACAAAGAGTTCAACAAATCACTTTCATTGAAACACAAGAATTTGAACAAGTTTTTGTTGCATATCTCACCTAGTTAAAAGCAATATGCTCTTCAGGTTAAAAGTTCAAACCCTCAACTTTAATATGTTTTTAACTTCTTTAAAAAAAAAAAAAAAAAAAAAAATTGTACTTCTATGTTGGTTCTATTTCAATACAAATACTTCTACAGCTTGATATGGATTCTTGTCACGAGTTTAAAATTAATTTAATAAGAAAAAGAATAATTTTAGTAAAAAAACAATGTAAACATTTAAAAAAAAAAAAAAGGGAAACAAATAAAGAGCAATATTTTTAAAATATTAACTAAAATTAAACATTAAAAAACGCAATATAAATAAAATTATAATAAAAATTTCAAAAAGGAAGAAACTAAAATTAAACATGATTTTCTCTCCCTTGTAAATAGAACCCATCCTCCCCCAATTAAACATTAAAACAAAAAAACTAAAATGGAAACTTCAAAGTATAAATGAACATAAATAAAATTATAACAAAAGTTGAGGATTGACATAGTGTTTTTTAAAGAGAATTTTAAGATAGATTCAAGTTAGTGACAACTTACCTAAAAAATAATCAAATAACACAAGATAAATACTATAGTTAAAGGTTACATAAACCAACTCTCAAAGTAACAAAGCCAAGATATAATTGTACAAAAATGAAAAAACAAAAAGGAAGGGTAGAAAAAAAAAAAGTTTTCACACAAAAGGTAGAAATGAAATTAAAATGAGAACATTCATGGTTGGCACAGTTTGCCAAGCCATTGTCCCACAAGAAAGAGAAAGAGAGAGAAGGTATGGGCCATTTTCAAAACAACTCCAACACAAGACGTGGAGATGGCTACAGAACCACTGCTGCACGCCCATCAACCACTTTCTTTTCCCTTTTTTTTTTTTTAATTACTTGTGTTAATCCATCCATTTAACCACCAAAAATAGGCAGATAGAAAAAAAAAATAAAAAAATTAGGCAGATGGGCAAAAATTAAGCAAAAAAAGAAAAAAAAAGAGGGATTTTTTCAAAGATGAAAGAGAAAAGCCAGCCAGCCAGCACCGATTCCAACCCCACGAGAGAAGAGAGGAACAGAAGGAAAGGAAAAGAGAGCAGAATAATAAGGCCAACAGGGCGTCTCTCTCTTGGACTGATTCGTTTCGATCGCATCTATTTCTTTAATTTCCCAAACACACATACACACACTATTTATATTTATTTATATATATAAATATATAAATCATCTTCTTACAGTGACAGAGGAAAGAGAAATGCTAATAACCCAACAACAATTTTTACAGATCAAAGATTGATTGGCAAGAAAAATTAGCAAGCAAAATGGTAGGTGACAAACAAAGATGGTGAGAATTGGGAAGAATGGTGGTGAAGGTGGAAATGAAAATTGAAAAATGGTGGTGCCCTCTTACCAGACATATATTCATTTCTCATCTTTCTGTTTTTTTCTTTTCTTTTCTTTCTCTCTCTTATTCAATACTCCCAGCTCTCTAATTCTAACAACAGCATCTTCCTTGCCTTTCATGCTTCTCTTATGGTAGCTTTTATTGTTATTGCTATCCTATCCTTCATTCCCAAACTTCCCATTGCTCCATAAACAAACACCCACCCTTCTTCTTTTACCTTCCCCCTTCTCCCTTTTCTTCTTTTTCTTCTCCATACCCTAATAACTAATCCTTTCTCCATGGCTGTTCAGGCTCAATATCCTTCTAATGTTTTGTTCTTGAATAGGTATTGGGATTTTGTTCTTCTCTAATTCTCTACCCTTTTTTTTGTTTCTCTGCTTATTTGTTGTTGTTTTCGGGGTTTTTGATTTTCTAATTGGTTAGGTTTTGGTTTACTAATCGCAGAAACGGTCAAGAAGGGCATGATTATTCATTACAGCCACAACCAGGAGGTTTAATTGACCAGACTCATATGGTGTTCAACAATTATATAGGTGAGTTTTGTTTTTTGCACATTGATTTAGGGTGAAAATTTTCAGGTTTATTCATCAGTTAGAATGCTATGAAGTATTTGTAATCGAGTTGAATTTTCGTACCTTTTGAGAGAGTCAATCAAATCCGGTTTCCGATGATAGCAGGAAACAATTCTTCTCGCAAAAGAGGAAGAGAAATCTCCACTCCAACTACATCCATCGCGGCTCCGATCAATCTCGCTGCGTTGCCGCAGACTCGACCTCCTGTTCTTGTTGACCTAGCCAAGCTCCATAACCACCAAAACAATGTCGTCTCAACCGGCCTCCGCCTGTCATCCGGCGATCATCAACAGAACCAACCGCCGCAGCAGCAAAATCCGCAGCAACCTAATCACAATCACAATCTCGTTCGTCAATCATCATCGGCTTTCTTATCATTATTACCAGATGATTTCGCCTCAAATTTCAAACGGCAACAAGACGAAATAGATCAATTCCTTAAAGCACAGGTGCCAATTCACTACCTAACGCAAACACAAGTTTCACCACGAGGAAATTTTTTTTTTCTGAATTGAGTTATGTTTTCCAATTCAAAAAAAAAAAAAACAGGAAGAACAATTACGGCGCACGATAGCAGAAAAAAGACAGAGACACTACCGTGCGCTCCTGGATGCGGTGGAGGAGTCGGTAGCGAGAAGGTTGAGAGAGAAGGAAGCGGAGGTTGAGAAGGCCACGCGCCGGAACGCGGAGTTGGAAGCACGCGCCGCCCAGCTCAGCGTCGAGGTGCAGCTCTGGCAGGCGAAAGCTAGGGCACAAGAAGCCACCGCTCTATCTCTGCAGGCTCAACTTCAACAAGCTATGTCCGGCGGCGGCAGATATGACGGAGGAGACGGCGTCGAAGGACAAGCCGACGACGCCGAGTCGGCTCACATCGACCCGGACCGAGTTCCGGGTTTTGAACCGAGTTGCAAAGCGTGTAGAAAGCGGTTCGCGTCGGTGGTGCTTTTGCCGTGCCGTCATCTCTGCCTCTGTACAGACTGTGACCAAGTGGCTCAGACTTGCCCGTTATGCCTCTCTCAGCGAAGTTCCAGCGTAGAGGTCTATCTCTCCTAGGGCCCAATCCACGGCCCAATTCGGGTTACTACAGGCCCATAATACCGGCCCAGTCTGATCAGATGGCGGGGTTTTTTTAATCTTTTTTTCTCCATAAAATTTTAAAAAAAGTATTTAAGTAATAAAATAATTTACATTTTCGTTTTTTCATTATTATATATTTTTTAAATACTCTGAACTAATTGACCAACCGATACTAATTATTTGTCTTTTCCTTTAGAATGGCCATGGAGGTCATGTACATTTGCCACCTCTTAAAGATTTTCCTCCCTTTTAATATTTATGGAATTTTATTCATTTATCTGTTAAATTATTTATGCAATGGAAATGCAATTTAAATATTCCCCTTTAAAACCTATTCAATGCTTTTCATTAAGGGGAAATAAAGGATAACATTTTATTGAAATAAACAACAATTTCTAAGAAAATAAGGTATTATTTTGTGTTAAAAGTATACAATTAGAGTTAAAAAAAAAAGTTTTGATAAAAAATACTAACCACAATGATACAAAGTTCTAATAACAAAAATTAATAAAACAACAAATTCAATTCATGTGACAATTGATGCATAAAAATCTTCAAAAAAAAAAAAATAATAATAATAATAAATAAATCCAAATGCTCTTCTTTTTTTCTTTTTTTTTTTTCGTTACATAATAACTAAAGTGAGAATTACACATTTATATTCCGTCCAATAAAAAAAAAAATTATATATGCTTTCCTTTGTTTGGGTTTGATTTTGGTTTTGATTTGAATAAAAATTTTGTTCATTTATCAATTTTTCCTCTCAATTTAAATTTGTCTTTTGATTTGATTCTAAATTGTTTTTATTTGAACAACCAAAAACACTATTTTTCATAAATATTATAATAATTTTATTTCATATTTAAATTTGTTTTTCTATCCGATCTAAATATTAATAAATAAACATTATTTTTTTTAAAAAAATTTGTATATTCGATTTGGTCTTTTGTTGATTTTTCTATGAAGAACTAAAACTAAATCAATATAGTTCGATTTTTTAAAATATTAAATAGAATAATTCAATATTATTCTAACAAAATTGAACCGACTCATTTGATCCATTTGATTCGATTTAGTTTTACCCATTTTCAATTTTTCCTTTCAACCACTATCCACGTCCCGAAAAAATCGATTTAGTTTTACCAATTATTTTTTATGTAAAGAGATAAAGAAGCTGATTTACAACAATTTTCAAAAAGCATATATGCCAATATATTGGTAATGCATGTGTAAGCCTGATTTCGATTAAAACCTTTTTTTTTCGAAAATCCACGAAAATATATCTTTATTCATTTAAGAACATATCATATGTTATGATTATATGTTAAATAATTAAAACTATTTTCCGCAAGGATTTTGATTATAATTAAAACAATTTCAAAAGTACACTCACACACGTCATTTATACTTATATTAACAACATTTTCATGGGCTTTATTTAGAATAATTTGTGCTTAAGAGGCCGGGTTCATTGTGGGCCTTGACCTACATAGGCCCATTCCGTTCAAGTGTCTGATCAGACCGAACCCATCAACTTTACAGTGGGACGTTTGGACGGAGTTTTTAAAAGTATGTAGTATTAGTATTTAGAATGAGATTTTATTTTGAGTAATTAAAAATAATATTCAGTAATGATTGCAATCAAATGCTTGTTTGGATAGTTTATAAGAGTATTTTGAATAAGAATTGACTTTGAGTATTTAAAAGTAATAATTACACTACAAAATTTGTTTGATATAGTTTTTAAAAATATCTAGAATTAGTATTTACAACGAAGAGAATATTTAAAAGTAATAAATACAGTCAAAAATTGGTTTCGATTAGTTTTTTCAAAAATATTCAGTAAATACTAATTTCTAAATCCTCAGTTACTCCTTCCAAGCATTCCCATGAGTTTTTTTTTTTTTTTCTTAATTCAACAACTCTACGTGAATATATTTTTTTTTGGGTTCAATCAATTTTACTTAATTATTTTTTTATTAATTTAACTTATAAAAATCATCCATTTCAAAAGCAATTAATTTCTTTTAATTAATAAACATCAATTTATAGGTTTTATTTTAATCATAAGTTTAACTTGGTCAAATCAATTTTTACTATATTTGATTTTTTTTTTTTAAATTTAATTTTGACATCCATAAAATTTCTATTTATTTTTATTAATTTATAAAAAAATTTCCAGATTATTTATTTCGTTTTCATGTTAATTTAAAAAAAATATATTATATTGAATTTTATTCAAATAGATTTTGAATTGAATAAGATCTCTAACTATGACGTATAAGGTGTTTAATTCTTTACATTATTTAATTAAAAATGCATTTAAAAATTTAGGATGATGTGTAATAAAATTGATTGACCATCTAAGTTGAGTTTTAAAAATCATTTCTTCCTTCATAATGGAAGGGTTAATGCTTAAAACTAATTAACTACTCCTTTGTATATTCATTTTGTACCTAATATTTTTCAGAAATTAGAGTGACACGTGGGATGCAAACATAATTGTATCAAATTAATTTGAAGAGAAAATATAAATTATGACAACCATCTTCATTAATATAATGATATGAGATTTTTTGCGTTTAAAAAAAAAAAAAAAGTCGTGGGAATGTATGTCCATAACGGACAATATCATATCAACATAAAGATTCGAATATGATTGCTATTGTTTTCAGAATAGTAGGATTGTGATAATGTCCGAAACATATAACCATGTTAATAGAACGTTCTGGTATAGAATAAAGACATTTGGAGCCTAAAGACAACAAAATTTGTGATAACTTTACCGGGCGGACGATGTACTCTTAGAAAATGAGGAATTTGGTATGGATGTGAGCTAGATAAATTGATTAACAATGTACTCTCAAGAGAAGAAGAGTTAGACGAATATATATATTTAGTTATGTTGGTGTAGTTCATTCTATCAGATCAACAGTGTACTCTTAGGAGAAGATGAATTCGTCTAAATATTTGCTAGATTGATTGAATATATGATGAGAGGCTCAGTCTTTGTTCAAGGAGAAGAGAAATAATCTCAAGTGTGGCACAGAGAGATTCAATAAAACTTTGTTCTTATGCCTAAAGTGAACAATTTCACATTAATATTATTATTTTGATCATTAATTTACTCTTACTTTCCTTTAAAAAAAAATTTTTCGTACTATATCTTCCCTTCAATCTTTGTAAGTTTTAATTTTTACTTTAAAAAAAAATTAAATTCTTTTCCATGGCAAGTTATATATTTTTTTGTATAATAAAATCATATATCTTCACCAAAATCAACATCACTCCAACTTTTCATATGAAGTGCAACCATATTATATAATGACATCAATGTGCGATGGAGACATTAACTACACGGTGCAACCTTGAAACATTAAGTAAAATATTATTAAATTGAAATAATGACTATCTAATATTGGGTTAAGTTTGGGGCTGCTAGTTGGGTTTAAATTTATTATTTAATTTTAATGTGGCATAAATAGACAAAGCACATAAATTATTGAAATGAATGTGAGAGAGTAGTTACCCTCCTAGCCTATTAATGAAATCGAATAATATATTGTTTTGTTCTCTGTTTTTTATTATAATTGGAGTCATAAGTTATTGAATTACGAAAATATTTATCTATGACTATAAGATTGCTTTGTTCCATATACTTGTACATTTAGATGTTCTGTTTTAATTTTATTTTTTAATAAATTTGAAGTTAATATAGGACGAAATTAACTTCAATTTAAAGTTAATATTAGAGGAAATTACTAAAGCAAGCATAATTCAACTGACGTTAGAGGTGCACTAGTATCTGCTTGATATGTGGTTCGAATCCTTACACTAATATTGTAACCTCATAAAGAAATATGAGAAGAAATTGGTTTAACAATATTACTGTATGTATTTTTAAAATTATAGAAAATAACTAATAAATGAAGAAAAATATAACAAGAAACTTATTATGAAAAATGAATGTAAACTTTAATAAAAGTATAAATAAAAAAATTGGGCATTCAAATATAAAAAAAAGCTATAATTGAATATGTTTCAAAGCATGAGGAGTTTAAAAAGATGAATACTCCACTGATTTTTTTCCTTTCACAAATAAATTGATTAAAAATGTGTGATTAAAATGAGCAAACAAAGATTTTAAAGTTTTTTTTAGTGTGCGGATATCATGAAAAATTTAATGAGACAAATTTAATAATCCACAATATTTTTGACACGTATAATTCACCATCGAAGATTTCTTCGTAACAAACTTGTGAATACATACCAGTCAAAGCCACAACCAACATTTAGGAGCCCAATTCACTAAACTCCTAATATCATTTGCCAAATTTATAACATTTTATATACATATATATAAATAAATTTCAAAACTTTGGAGGTCATGACTCTAGATTTTACTCTGAGAGCCTTAAAAAAAGCTTTCAATTTATCTTGAGAATGATGTAATTGGTCGAAGGCTTTAATTTTGATAGTATACATCCTTTAAAGTCTTAAGTTTATAAACAACTGTTTTATAAAAGTAAAATTCCATTGAGTGGAAGAAAAAAGGGTAAGTACGTTGGCCATCATTAATGTTCATTAATAATAAGCTTGCTACTATAATGGTGTCTAGCTAGAATTATAGCATTATTCTAAACAAAAACTAGACCTTTAATTTTTATATACACAACTAATAAAATTACTTCACTAACCACTAAAATGTCAATACAATCGAAATTTTTTGTATAAAGAGATTCTACACTAGTCTGAAATATTTATAGTTCGGAGCGTGATCATCAAAATTAGAAAAGACGATGATAAACTAATGTAACATAACTCGATTTCTACGATATGGCCTTAAAAGTGGAGAATGAGACTCCGACTAATGAGACCAAAATCCAATCTTCATCCTTGTCTCATAGTTTCAAACTCATTATTATTTTTTATATATATATATATAAACTTAATTGGTCTGGTAAAAAAAAATGTTATGATAAAAGAGAAGGTGAGGTCATTTTCTTAAAGAGTGATTAGGGATAATGCTCATTTGCTTTAAGCAAGTCATTTTTAACCTTTAACTTTTATTTACTTTCAAGGGACCTACCACTTCACAAAAGAGAAGGTGAGCTCATAATTTCCATAAAATAATTATAAATAATATAAATATAAAAATTAAGATTAAAATTTCCCATTCGATGCTACTATGACACCACACTCGACCTGTTCACTGTCTGCAAGTTTGCTAAATTATTACCGATTTATTTTGAATAGTTTATTAGTTAAAAGTATAATAAGGAGCCGTTTGTTTCTAGTGTTTATGGAGATTTTATAAACGAGTTTTTATAATCACTCTTTAAAACTTTATACAAACGAGCTATTATTACAATTTATTCTTTATAATCACTCAAAATAACTCATCATTTCTAACCGCTCAAAATAAACACTCCACAATTTTACAAACAAACACCCCCAGATTTATTGACTTAAATATTATTGAATGTAAAAAATGAATAAAAATATGATTTTCTTGTTAATAGTAGTATTGTTAGATGTTCTAAAAAGTATGTCTAAATGTAATTATAATCAAGGATGAACCATCAAAAATACCGTGAACTATATATGAAGTTTGTATTAAAAAAATATTCATGAATTGTAAAAAGTTCAAAATACATCTTGTAGTAAATGTGTCATGACTGCGTGTTAGAGTTAAATAAAAATCATTAAAATTTTGCTTCAAAAATACTTTTAAACTTCCATAAAGTTTAAAAAATATTCCTATATCTTAAAAAATTTTACAAATATCACCTATCTTAAAAAATATTAAAAATACTTTTATAGTTAAATTATTTATGAAAATTACAAAAGTTGTGTTTTAAATACCGTAGTCATTTAATTGTAAAAGAAAGATTTTGTAACATTCGAAAACTTCAGACAATATATTATAATCAACGACTAAAGTTGATAAGAATTTAAAATTCAGGTTCATGGCTCTAGTCTAGTTATTACATCACAAAATTCATCAACGTTAAGAAAAAAATTAAAAAAAATAGTTAGGAATAAAATAAAAAATTATTATAAAAATAAGAAAAAAAAATATAAATTATGATTTTCAAAAAATATTAAGAAAAAAATAATTCTCTGTGGCGGAAAGACAAGAAAAACCATTTCCGTTAGCAGTAATATTTGCTACTTATAGTATATTAATTGAATTTCAAATAAATGCCTCTTCGCAAAAAACCTACGTCACACGTGTTGGGACTTCTGGGACACGTGTGTGGTTGTCAAGTGCCACGTTGCACAACAGAAGTAAAAGCAAGGGCTTTCGGATTCGACTA
>JBBMEG010080243.1:0-11778 GCA_037832605.1 Cyclanthera cordifolia | reverse complement strand
GAAACTTAGTAATGCTTGATTTTGTCTACTTTTCATCATAAGATCATGCCAAATACTCGTACCAAACTCAAACGGGACGAACTATCATTTTTTATTCTAATGTTTATTACACAATGAGGGTTTTGATAAGCTCCAACGTTGCTTGGTTTTATAAATTTAGAGGTTCTTCTAGGATCCTTGTAAAAACTCAAAAATATGGAAAACTCAACACTTGAACCAAACAGAGAGTTAAGTTAGAATGGTAGAAACTCTTAGATCTCACTTAGAACATATGATGGTCACTCTTAGATCCAAAGACAACTCACTCCAAAATTAGTTTGATCAAGACTAATCCAATAAATTGATTTTACATTTAAACCTAAAACAAAATTTTAAAAAAAGACAATTCCAAATGGGGTCAAGAAAACTCTAAGTTTTAGAATAAATATTATATCCAAAATGAGGCATAGGAAGCCAAAAGAAAATTGTACATCAATTGAGAGGCTTAAGTGCTAGAAAAAACAGTAGATTTGCTTAAAATACACCTAACAAACTCTTATAAAAAAATCTTTACCAATTAGAGCTTGTTTCACAAAGTTTGAACTTAAAAAGTTCCAAAATAATAAATATGAAATTGTTTTTTTCGCTTAAAATTTTGCATGTTGATTTTCCTTGCTTCTTGTAATTGCTCGCTCATTAGAATACAATAAGAAGATTGTTGTCTTCGTATCATCCCACCTTTCTTTAAATGGATTTGTCCTCAAATCAAGCCTTTCAATTCCCACATTGAACACCTTGTACTTGCTCCCATGGATGAACTTAGAATCAAATTTGAATTGTTTCCTTACAATGAACGAGCTAGCATTGTACTTGTTCTCGTTGCTAACTTTCGGAGTCTTTTGTTCAAGATGTTGTGTAAGTTTCTTTGTCTCCTATAAGAACTCAAAAGAAACACTAGAGAAATAGGCTTAAATGCTAGACAAAAAGGTAGATGTGCTTTAAATACTCTTAACAAACTCATCTAAAAGGTCTTTAGCAATTCTTGACATGTTTGACAAAATTTAAACATAAAAAGTACGAAAATCACAAATCTAGAAAAACTATTTTTTAAAATTCTGGATCGTAATTAAAAATCTCTAAAATCTTATGTTTTTGCTTCTGGTACTTTCTCCTTCAAGAGAATACAAAAGTCGTTTGCTGGATTCGTATCATTCCCCCTTTCTATAAAGGGATTTATCCTCAAATCAAGATCTTCAATTCCACGCTTTTGAACACCTTATGCTTGCTGTCATGGATGAACTTATAATCAAATTTGAATTGTTTTCTTACAATAAATGAGCGGGCATTGTATTTGTTCTCGTTGCTAACTTTCGAAGTCTTTTGTTTGAGATGTTGTATAACTTTCTTTGCCTCTTGTAAGAACTCAAAAGAAACACTAGAGAAATATGGTTTGAGCTCACCCCTTAGGTAACAAATTGCTTGATATAAAAGATAAAAAATATTTTACTTTGTAAACAAAATTGATTTAACCTCACTTGCTCTTTCGCACAAACTCACAACATTGACTTTCTCTCATTTTTGTTTATTGGCCATCAATTAATCTCATGCTTTTCTCTCTCCCTCTTTTTTTATCATATTTTTTTTTGAACAAATTCACATGCTTTTGTTTTGGCTTGTGTGCCTTTTATCCTAACTCACACGCATCAACATAAACATCATTTAATGTAGGTATATAAGTGTAGAATGGTTACCAAAAAGTAATTCCTCGCCATATAATTCCCTTACAATCTCATTAGCATGTGTTGCAACTAAACCACTATGAATTTCATTTTGAATGATACAACTTTCCACTTCAACCATAGGTTGAGTTTTAACACCATAAAGTATCATTTTGCAATGAAATCTGTGTGTTCGAACTTGGTTTCAGTTTAACATACCTTGTAGACATTCTCTTGAGATGTGCTCTTCTTTCTTCCATATCGTTTTCTCATCATTTCCAACATATCTTGAAGGGCTTTAAGAATAACATTAACATCCACATGTGGCGCTTTTACGCAAAATATGAGACATTTTGCAAATAGAAAAAAAAGAAAGACTTTTCCACACTTCTCATTACTTTTTCACTCGGAACACTCTTGTCTATCACTCAAAGGTAGATTTTTGGAAAAAAAAGCTAGATGTATAAGAGAGTAAAAAAAAAAGGAAAATTGTAACAAAGTAAAAAATATTTCACCTCTAGAGCCGGCCAAGGAATGTCGAATGCTCTGATTCCAAATGATAAGCTCCAACGTTGCTTGGTTTTACAAAGCTATAGGTTCTCCTAAGATCCTTTTAAAATCTCACAAATATGGAAAACTCAACACTTGATTCCAACCAAGAGTGAAGTTAGAAAGGTGAATACACTCTTAGACCTCACTTAGAACCTATGATGCTCACTCTTAGATCCTAAGACAACTCACTCCAGAATTAGTTTGATCAAGACTAATCCAATGAGTTGATTTTTACATTCAAACCTAAAGCAAGATTTGAAAAAAAGACAACACCAAATGGGGTCAAGAAAACTCATGTTTTGATATCAATCTTTTCTCCAAAATGAGATATTACAAGCCATTTTTAAGACCAAAATTTCGTGCATGCATTGGAATTCAAAGGGTCTAAAAAAACCTCTTAAATGCAGTTTGTGGAAAATGAGACTTATGAAGCCAAAAGTCATATGGACATCAATTGAGAGGCTTAAATGCTAGACAAAAAGGTAGATGTGCTTTAAATACACCTAACAAACTCATCTAAAAGGCTTTAACAATTATCGGCATGTTTGACAAATTTAAACTTAAAAAGTACCAAAATAAGAAATCTAGAAAAACTATTATTTAAAATTATGCATTGTAATTAAAAATCTCTAAAATCGTCTTGTTTTTGCTTCTTGTACTTGCTCCTTCATGAGAATACAATAAGTTGTTGGTTGAATTCATATCAAGCTTTAAATATACCTAACAAACTCTTCTAAAAAGTTCAGCAATTAGAGCTTGTTTCACAAGGTTTGAACTTAAAAAGTTCCAAAATAATAAATCTGGAATTGTTTATTTTTCCCCTTAAAATTCCGCATCTTTATTTTCTCTGCTTCTTGTAATTGCTCATTCATTAGAAGACAATAAAAAGGTTGTTGGATTCGTATCAGGTTTCTCTTAGATTAAGTCTTGAAACTTAGTAATTCTTGATTTTGTTTACTTTTTATCATAAGTTCATGGAAAACTCTAGTGCCAAAATCAATTGGGATGAACTTTCATTTTTTATTCTAAAGTTTATACTTTATGGAAGTTTGTTTGAGATTATGTTTGAAACTCAATAATGTTTTTATTTTGTCTATTTTTCATCATAAGTTCATACCAAACACTCGCACCAAACTCAAAAGGGATAAACTTTCATTTTTTTATTCTAAAGCTAATAACTTTCGGGGAATGCGTTTAAGATTATATCTTGAAATTTAGTAATGCTTTATATGGTCTACTTTTTATCATAAGTTCATGTCATCCACTCGTAACAACCTCGAAAGAGGACGAACTTTAATTTTTATTCTAAAGTTTATGATTTTATGGTAGTTTCTTTGAGATATGTCTTGAAACTTAGTAATCCTTTAGTTGGTCTACTTTTCATCATAAATTCATATCAAACACTCACACCAACCTCAAACGAGACGAACAATCAATTTTTATTCCAATGTTTATAACTTGATGGGAGCTTGTAAGTGATTATGTCTTGAAACTTAGTAATGCTTGATTTGATCTACTTTTCATCCCAAGTTCATACAAAAAAGTCTTAACAAACTGAAATGAGAAGAACTGTTATATTTTTTCTAAAGTTGATAACTTTATGGGAGTTTGTTTGAGATTATTTCTTCAACTTAGTAATGCTTGATTTTGTCTACTTTTCATCATAAGTTCATGCCAAACACTTGTACCAAACATAAAATGGGCGAACTTTCATTTTTATTCAAAAGTTCTTAACTTTATATGTGGTTTTTTCTATATTATGTCTTGAAACTTAGTAATGTTGTATTTGGTCTACTTTTCATCATAAGTTAATGTCAAACACTCGTACAAAACTCTAATGGGACAAACATTCATTTTTTATTCTTAAGTTTATTACTGTATAGAAATTTTTTCTAATTTATGTTTTGAAACTTAGTAATGCATTATCTTGTTAACTATTCATCATAACTTCATGCTAAACTCTCACACAAAACTCAAACATGATAACTTTTATTTTTTATTTTAAAGTTAATAACTTCTGGGAGTGTGTTTGAGATTATGTCTTGAAACTTAGTAATGCTTAATTTGGTCTACTTTTCATCATAACTTCATGCTAAACACTTGCACAAAACTCAAACAGGACAAACTTTCATTTTTTATTTTAAAGTTAACAACCTTTGAGATTGTGTTTGAGATTATGTCTTGAAACTTAGTATTGCTTGATTTGGTCTACTTTTCAACATAAGTTCATGCAAACACTATCAGAAAACTCAAACAGGACGAACTTTCACTTTTTATTATAACGTTTATAACTTCATTGAAGTTTGTTTGAGATTATGTCTTGAAACTTATTACTGCTTGATTTGGTCTACTTTTCTTCAATAGTTCATGCCAACCACTCACACAAAACTCAAACGAGACGAGCATTCATTTTTTATTCTAATGTTAATAACTTTCTTGAAAATTTTTTGATATTGTATCTTGAAACTTACTAATTCTTGATTTGCTCTACTTTTCATCATAAGTTCATGCCATACGCTCACAAAACACCCAAATGGGACGAAGTTTCATTTTTTTTGTTCGAAAGTTTATAACTTTATGGGAGTTTATTTGAGATTATATCTCGAACTTTAGTAAACCTTGATTTGGTCTACTTTCCATCATATATTCATGCCAAACACTCATACAAAACTCAAACAGGATGAAATTTGATTTTTTATTCTAAAGTTTAAAACTTTATGGGAGTTTGTTGAGATTATGTCTTGAGAATTAGTAATTCTTTATTTGGTCTACTTTTCATCATGAGTTCATGCCAAACCCTCGCACAGAACACAAACGAGACGAGCTTTCTTTTTTTATTTTAAAGTTCATAACTTTAAACGAGTTTGTTTGAGAATATGACTTGAAACTTATAATGTTTGATTTGGTTTACTTTTCATCATTACTTCATGTCAAAATACTCGCACAAAACTAAAAAATGGACAAACTTGCATTTTTTATTCTCTAAGTTTATAATTCTAAGGGAGTTTGTTTCAGTATATGACTTGAAACTTAGTAATGCTTGACTTGGTCTACTTTTCATCATAACTTCATGCCAAACAATAGCACAAAACTCAAACTAGACGAACTTTCATTTTTTTATTTTGAAGTTTATAACTTTAAGGAATTTGTTTGAGATTATGTTCTTGAAACTTAGTAATGCTTGATTTGGTCTATTTTTTATCATAAGTTTATGCCAAGCACTTGCACAAAACTCAAACAGGAAGAATTTTCATTTTTTATTCTAAAGTTTATAACTTTATGGAAGTTTGTTTAAGATTATGTCTTCAAATTTAGTAATGCTTTATTTGGTCTACTTTTCATCATATGTTTATGCCAAACACTCGTGCAAAACTCAAATGGAACGAACTTTCATTTATTTATTTTAAAGTTATAACGTTATGGGAGTTAGTTTGAGATTATGTCTTAAAAGTTAGTCATGTTTGATTAGGACTACTTTTTTTATCATAAGTTCCTGCCAAGCACTCGTAGAAAACTCTAACGGGACGAAGTTTGATTTTATATTCTATAGTATATATCTCTATGGGAGGCAAAACCCCAGGGGGTAGGCTAAGTCCACCTTGACTCCCCAGGGGTTGACGAAGGGAGGCCATAACCCCTCGAGATCGGCCAAGTCTATCTGAATCCCCTGAGGGCCGGCCAAGAGAGGCCACAACCCTAGAGGGTCGAGAAAATAAGGCATTGACCCCCTAAGAGTTGGCCAAACTACCCTGACCCCTCTCTTTGTCGGCCAAGGAAGAACTTCACCGTTTGAAGGTTAGACAAACTTTCATGACCCCTCCGAGGGGTCGCCCAAGGAAGCCTTGACCCTGGGATCGACCAAACAACCCCGACCCCTTTTAGGGGTCGGCCAAAGAAAGCCTTGACCCCCCGGGGGTCAACTAAACTAGTATGACCGCTTCCAAAGGTCATCCATAAAAGGTTAGGACCCTCTTAAATACGGTCGGCCAAAGTATGTTCGGCTCATTCAGGGTCGACGTAGGAAGGCTTCGACCCTCTAAGTGTCAGCAAAAGAAGGTGAACATCCCCTAGGGGGAAAGTCGTGGAGGTTAGGACTCTCCTGGGACTCGATCGAGTCTAAGTGACGATTAGATCTCACGATAATGGCCAAGAGTTACGTCGAAGGTGAACACTCCCCTTTAAGGGGAGCAAGTCATAAGCCATCAAGGTCATTATTGATTAAGTCTAAAATCAATCCTTGAGGGGTCGCTGAAGGCGAACACCCTCTAAAGGTAGCAAACCATGGAGGTGACAGCTCTCCTAAGAGCCGGCCTTGTCCAAGTGGTAACTAGATCCACGAATAACAGCTAGGAGTTATACCGAAGGTGAGCACCCCCTAAGAAGGGGGCAAGCCATGGAGGTCATGATTAATCGAGTCCAAAGTCAATCCCTGAGAGAACGGACGAAGACGAACATCCCTCTAAAGAGGGCAAAGTCGTGGAGGTTAGAGCTATCTTAAGAGCCGACCGAGTCCAAGTAACATCCTAACTCATTTCACTTGTAAAAGGTTACACCGAGAAGGCCTACACCATTAAGAGGTCAGTCGTGTAAGTAAGGAAATGCAAAGGGTGGTTGAGTCAAAGTAAACCCCGAGACAAGACCGTTATACCTCTCAGGTGTAATGGTCAGGGGTTACGTCAATATTAATTCCTGACTTAATGGCTGACGTCACAACCGGTTGACCATTAAGCTGCCATTAAGTGATCTGCAATAGTTGCAAGTCCGACTGTTATAAAATGTCAAGTCATCATCCATTTGAAGAAAAGCTAATCTAAGCTAAAATACGTTACTAAGCTCTTAAGATATTGCTAAGCTCTTAAGCTCTCTCTCTAAAATACTCTCAAAATACCATACTAACTTAGGCCTCGGAGGACTTGTGGCTCACAAAACACTAGTGTGTCTAATTTTTGTTGTTTTGCAGCCAAATTCGTCCTCGATAACAAAATTGTACCGTTGATCCTAGTTGACCATTTTTGGCATTAATAGTTGGCGTCGTCTATGGGGACGATTTTGTGTTCTACCTGAAAAGCGAGACTTTTTCGCTTTTCTTTCATGACCACGAATATCCTAAGTCACAATCACGTCGTCGACGGAGAGTCAGACAACTTACATGCTAAAAAAAGAGTTGTTGCTAGGAGACGGGAGCAAGATCTAGTCGAGAACCACCCACAACATGAGGGTGATGAGCCTATGCAAGGAGAAGAGAAAGCTTATCCGAGTTCACAGCCTTGGAACAAAGTGCAAGAAATTGCCGAGAACCTAGGTGGTTGATGGAGTTACTCGAACAACCCCATCCAACCCAAGCTACCATTACCGAGAACCAGCAAGCACCATAGAAGGTTGTAGCACTTCCACGTGTCAAGGAGCAAGCAGCGGTGGAAAAATCTACACCCTTGGCGCGGGACCGTATGAAAAGGAAAGCCTTAGTCACCAAGGCTCTAAGAGAGGTTCCTTCACAACGCCGAAGACCGGTCGATCATTTTTTACTAAGGCTAATGATTGGAGAATGGAGCACTCGGTGCACCAAGTAGCCTCTTGGAATGGAGGAAGTCGTTCCATATCACATTAAGTTAGGAGCAGCCAGTCGCGGACCAACCTACAAAGAACATGTACTAAACATCTGGAAGCCCTAAATGCCCATATAACAGGGTTAAACTTATGAGCTGCCAAAGAGCTGCGATCAACCAGCAATGGAAAGAAGGGGTGCCTAGTAGAGCTAAAGACCAACCTTGGTTAGCACAGTTATGTATTCTCCAAGACCAGTTGGGTGATATGAAGAAGCACAAGACCAAGAAGGGTACAACCTGGAAAATTAAGTCGATCATGTTGATCCTTCTTTCACATATGAGATCATGGAGGAACTAGTTCCAGCAAAGTTTAAGCTGCCAACAATAAAGTCCTACTACAGGTCCAAGGATCTTGTAGAGCATTAGACATGTTTCGGTCATGGATGGAACTCTATGGAGTCCGAGACGTGATTAAGTGTAAAGCGTTCTCTTTTACTCTCACAAGATCGAAGAAGAGGTGGTTTAGGCAACTCAAAAGAAAGTCAATCTCGTCATTCTTGGAGCTAACCATAGCTTTCATCATCCAATTCTTGGGCAGACAAGATCAGAAGAAGTCAGTCACACATTTACTAACTGTGAGACAAATGAGCAATGAGACCCTACGAGAGTACATGTCATGCGTCAAGAATAAAGCGTTGCAAGTCAAAGGGTAAACCGACGATACAGCTCTAACAGTAGTCAGGGAAGGTCTTAAAGACCAAAGGTTCCAGTGGTCATTAGGAAAGACAACACCACTTACATATGTGGAGTTGCTCACTTGCGCAAAAAAATACACGAGTGCCGGAGAGCTGGTGAGTTCCAAAAAGAACCCTGAACGAAGGCATTCAGTCCTAAGATTGTGAAAAGTCGATTACCTAGCGAGAATCCAACTACAAGGAATCACGCAAGCAGGAGTATGACCAAAAAAGGGTGTCTACTAGCTGGTTCGAAAAGTACACTCCAATTGTAGTACCAATGGAGCAGATCCTAATGAAGATCTAGGGCAAAAAGATGTTGATATTACTTGGAAAGATCAAGGCAGGAGCTGACAAGCGAAATAAGGGAAAATATTGCCTATTTCACAAAGATCACGGTCATACAACCTCAGATTGCCATGACCTAAAGGGGTCGATTGAGTCACTTATCCGAAGGAGATACCTAAAAGAGTCTCCAAATAAAAAGAAGATAGGCTAAGGTTCACCACCACATCAAAAGATTTGAATCGTCGAATGAGAACATGTAGAAGGCAGGTTCAACAAAAGCTATGGACGGGAAATTGAGCCTAGGAAAAGCTATTCCAAAGATAGCGCCTGAGGAAAAGTTAATCCTTGGAAATAGACTTGAGGACTCATTCTAGAGAAGCTAAATGAGATAAGGAAGAAGCTGCAGAGAGATTAGAGGCTATGTCCTTGGTGAGCGAAGCCCAAGTGGTTAGCGTCGATACAGGCCTATGCCTAGAGCAAAGAGAGAGTCTCATAATGTTCTTGAGAAAGAATGCAGACATCTTTGCCTGGACAGCTGACGACATGCATAGGGTAGACCCGAAAGTTATAGTCCATCGACTCAATGTTAAGTGAAACCACAAACCAAATTGGGGGTAAAAGTTATAGAAGAGAAATTTGACACCTTCTATGGTGCTTGCTGGTTCTCGGTAATGGTAGCTTGGTGTGACAAAGATAGTACATGGGGAAAGTCAATCCTCAAGAAATATATTTGACACCCCTCCTAGAGAAAATAATGCAGACAAAATCATTCGGTAAGTACTTTCCCCCGATTGACACTACAACATTGTCTTACTATAGAAGAACCTCAAGACCAAGCTCGAAAGCTTGGAAGGGTCATGGTCGGAAGAGCCCCCACAAGCATTATTGGCACACCGGGCCACACTTAGAACATGAAGACCTCTTACCCATTAGCATTTGGAGTGGAAGCTGCAACCCCAATCGAGATAAACCTCTCATCCCTATGTTAACAGTCTTTTGACACATAACAAAATGACTAACAACTGCAGATGAGTTTGGATCTCATGGAAGAAAGAAAAGGTGCAACCCAGCTAAAGATAAAAAGAGTTTGACAATGGAGTCCCTAGGCCGCATTGGAAAGGACCTTACGAGGTCACCAAATCCACCTGCCCAGGCACCCACTATCTTGTAGATATGAATTGGAATAAGAACCTTCATCCTTAGAATATGACACACTTGCAAAAGTACTTTCAGAATGTAATTCAAGTTTCCAATAAATGTCAGCAATAAAAGATGTTTTCTCATTATATCAGAGGTTATCTTAATTTAAGCTAAAGTACATTGCTGTGATCATAATTGAATAAGCTTAAATTGGGGGAAAGCAAGAGGAGAAATAAGCAACATTAAAAAGCTAGCATTTAAAAATTCCAAGTTTCAACCTAAAGGAAAAGTAAGCACTCAACCAAAAAGTAAGGTAAAGTACTTAGACAAATGTTTTACTTCAAAAAATAAAAGGAGTGCACGAAAAAACAACAAATTCATCAAGTGTCGCACCTGTGGGAACTCGGGGTATAGAGTATGCTTGGAGAAAATCAATCCTAGCTGGAGAAGCCCAATCGATAGAAGCCACGCAGAGTTGATCTCCAATGTTACAAAGATAGAAGAGTCTTTCACCAAATGAACTAAGTATGAGGCATTCAACAGCTTCACTTTAGCAGAAGTCAAACTCCTGACGAAGCAAAGCGTATGCTAGATAAGTATTCCTTGTAAGTACAAGCAACAAGACACAAGGTCGCCTTAGCAGAAGTCCGAAACCCAGCCTAGATGACCTCAGCAACATGCTGAGCCTCACAAGCTTGGGCCAAGTCCCACTTGTGTTGGTCATTGCTGAAAGACCAAGAGGAGCGCGTGTGGCACAAGTTCTCTAAAAGTTACTGAGAAATCGAAGCAAAGTGCATAAAGTCCTGACATCCAAAAATTACAAGGAAGCGGGTAGTTCTCCAAAGTAAGGTCCACCATACCATTGGTGGAAGTCCTAGAAACAAGGAAAAGAGACCGTGACCACGAAAGAAGCATTTAAAGCCAATGTACCCTTCATGATGTGGACTCTAAAAAACATGGTCCAAGTGTTGGGAGCCACCTACGTCGAAGCTTACCCGGTTATATACAAGAATTCTTAAAGAGAAGAATTCAAAAGCAACCGAACCTCTTTCTCAAACATGGTGACATAAAGTGCCAGGGCAATTGGAGGAAGCTGACAATAAACTTTTTTACCAACTGGAAGTCTGAGGGTCACATTAAACGAAACGAGGTACTCTGCCTTAAGCCTATCTAAGTCATAACGGGTAATAACCCTAGGGAGTCGGCCAAGGAAGGTCTTGACCCCTCTGAGGGTCATCATTTTCTTCTTTCACATCATCATTGTTTTCTTCGTCATCTGTAACGATTTCTCCGTGACTAATGGACATAAATCTTTTATTATGACCTTCTCTACTATAGTGACCTACCCCTTAACATTTCCAACATTTTAAATCTCTATTTCGACTTCTAGATTAATTCCTTTTTTCTTTCCCGCAATCATAATGACTTGGTCATCTTCTAGATGATCATAATTGCCTCCCTCATAATCATCTTCACAATCATCCTCTAGAGGTGGTGAACTTCTATCCCGAGCGTGGTGTTAAACCTCGAATCTTCCTATCTGTTAACTCTTGTATTCCTCGAATCATTCTCATTCTATGGTTCCTTGTTGTGCTTCTCTCATTCAAGCATCAGTAATGTTAGGATGATCTTTATGATTTTCCATACTGTGAAATAGATTAAAATAACAAAAAAAAAAGAACCTCAAAAGAGCTTATTTAAGCCAAATGATAGAAATCCTTTGGAATTGGAAGTAACAACCTTGTTTAAGAACACAATCTTTGGAGGTCAGAGGGGGGGGGGGGGGGGGGGGGGGGGGGGGGGGGGGGGGGGGGGAGGGGG
>JBBMEG010080232.1:0-11778 GCA_037832605.1 Cyclanthera cordifolia | reverse complement strand
ACCAAACACAGTTTTAATTTCACTTCCCTTCTCATCCCATCCCTTCCCATCCCAACCCGCCCTATCCAAACGCGCCCAAGATTATATCGTGCACAAAATGTCGAACCAAAGCAACATTTATATACAATTATCGTTCCATAATCATATATCAAGCATTAATATACATACATAAAGGGTTGGTGGCACAGTGGTTGTTGAATAAACATTAAGTGTTTTACGTTTTAGTGAGTTTTAAATCCAAAGTTGGATAGATGAAAGGCTAAAAGTTGAGAAGATGACAGGTCGAGAGTTGTCAAGATGAAAAGCCAATAATTGTGAAGATGAAAGGTCAATAGTGTAGAAGAAGATTGTAATGCCTATAAATAGATTGTTCTTTCCATTGTAAAGATGTAGTATTTGTAGAAGAAAAGTGAAATACAACAAAGAAATATGAGAGAGTGGTTTTCTTAGAAAAAAAAAATTCTTTGTTACAATATTAATTGAACGATCAACTTGAAATCTGATCTTTATGCTTTTTAATTGAAAAATCAGCGAGCATAAATCTGGAAAATAGAGAAATACGAGAGAAAAATGAACACGAGATTTACTTGGTTCGATACGCATGCCCTACATCTACGAGCACCTAAGGACTAGCCTAGGTGAGACAATTTTATTAGAGAATTTACAAGAAAGAGTCCAAAAACTAAAAAACAAGAACAACAATTACAAATTTAAGGATTTCAATAAAATTGTCTAAACAAGAAATTTTCACAAAACATACAAGATCAAAGGAAAAATGAGAGGAAACACCTATTAAAGTAATCTAAGACTCACAAAGAGTCTTCTCCACTATCTTGAAGCTTTTCTTCAACCAATTTCTTAAAGAAGTCTTGAATAGCAAAAGCCTAAAATCTGTCCAATCTTGATTCCAAGCCAAATGCTCCAAGATTTGAGTAGATCTACACTAAGGGAAGGCAACCCGACGAAGTTCTAACCAAGAGGGGCCCAAACCAAGCCGAATCGATGCTGAAAACTGCTTGGAATGGCGCCCGCTGCGCTGCTGTAGCAGGAAGAATCGAAGGGGTTCTCCTATTCTTCTTCTTGGTTAAATGAGGGAAGCCTTCTCCCCTTTGACTTTTTCTTTCTCTTGAAGGGCAAAGTAAAAAAAAACTCTTTTCCTTCCTTTATTTTCTCAAACAACAATTTGATCTTTTAGTAATTTCCAAAAGCAAGATTATCACTCAATTTGTAATTTGAATCAAAAGCTTAATTAATGCAGAAGTGAGACACTAATTTATAACACTAATTTATAATCATAAATCAGGCTAATTTATAACACTAATTTATAATCATAAATCAGTACACATGAAATTAATAAGCTTAGCAACATAGGATTAAATTTAGGTGTTATAACACCTCTTAACATTGATTAACCAAACTAAATTTCCAATTAGTTATTAATTAAACTAATTACTCTTATTAATTATGTATTAACTAAGTGATGTATAATCCTAATTAAAGTCTAGGTCATTTTCTAACAGTCTTGTCTCTTCAATCATAGAAAAGAAAAGTAGTTGATACAACAGTTTCATTGTTTGGTGTTAATCTAGTTCAACACTAGCGTCACAGGTTCTATCTTTGAAATCGGTTTTTGACTCTCAATTTATTTGAGAGCAGAATTTTGGTCGGCATCATCAATGGCAAAAACCACGAGTCAACTCAGTTGGGTTTGTTAACACAATTGGTGTTTTGGTTAAAATCTCAATCCAAACATCCCGTGGTTATCATGGGTAAGAGATGGGTTAGTTTAGAATTCTAAAGTCTGCGGACATTTCTAATTGTGTTGTATATTTGGGTTTCTATTTATACCCATTCGTCTCTCTTTGGGAGCCCATTGTCTGAATTGTGGATTGGGGTATTTTGTGCTTGTTGGGAGTTTATTCCCTTGTTGGACTCTCACTTGTATTTGTGGCTTAATGCCCAGAAATGGTTAATGGATGATCTTGTTCTTGGCTTTCAAACAAAAAGGAAAAATATGCTATAAAATGATATGATTTGATAATCAAGAATTGAATTTGCATATCTGCGATACGGAACTCACATTTGCAGCACCAAAGAGTAAACTTGTGGAGAGTTAATTAAGAAGAAGCATAACCGCTAAAATCCATGCAAAATCCTTTTCAATAACGGTCGCGGGAAAAATACAAACAAAAAATTGGTGGCAAGTGGCTACTGATTTTTTTAAATAAAAACAAGAAAGTGATTAGTGTCCATATTCGGGCAGACTCAAACTGACGAGTGGCTCAAGCAAGAAGATAAGATTTTCTTTGTTGTTGAACCCTTTCAGAAAGAGAGACATCCCAAGAAATCTGAGCATTTTTTTAAGCGGAGATAGCCATACCACTTCAGACAAGGTACACAAATTTGTTCTGTTACTTCTATGAAATCTTCATATTAATTGAGTTTTTTAATACTTGGGTTTTTTTATGTTTCTTTCTATTCCTTTTTTGCTTGTGAATCTTCCATGGCTGCTTCAAAGTGGAGAAGGTGTTATTTGGTTAGTATATAGAAGAAAAAAAGATTTATAGATATTTTGTAATGGTGAAATTTTGGGGATTGTCATGTTTTAGAAGAAAAAAGAAGGGGTTAACCTTCAGAAAGGTTGCAATACCAAGAGACATTTTTCAAACCAAATTAATTAGAGGAAGCTAAAGAGATTGAAATTTGGTTTAATTATGTTCATTTCAAGAGAACTACAAATTATGAGAAAAAAATAAGGAAGGAATGTGTTACAGAGCAATGTTGACTTGAAAGGATTACCTGGGTAACTCCTAGAACATTAACCTATGTTTATTAACATAGATTCTTCTTGAATTTGCAATTCAAAAAAACTGTTGTAAGATCTCAAAAATGAAAGAAGAGGGGCGCATCATGACGTCGTAAGATGTCTTGCCCGAATGAATTAGTTGGTACTAGAAATGTTAGAAAAAGTGAACGAAAAGAGTAGAACTCCCCCAGGGAAGGACATTTTTGTAGATTATGCCCTTATAACTCGTGTACGATAGACACTTTTCCTCTTCAAGCCGTCCTGGAATGTAGATAGGTAGGGATCCGTATCAAGTTGGAATGCCGCTGTTAGTGTGGTACCTCTACGGCTGGCTGCACCTTGCATCCTTGAACCGATAGCCATCTTTCTTCTAACCGTGAACAGACTGGAGGGAATCACATGGGGAATGTCCGCGTCTCGTTTTATATAATTAAAGTGACCCCAACCCTTCAGTTTAAGCATTTGGGTTGATTGGTTGTTTAACATAATTTGACATAATGGAAGCAAGAAGAGAAAGGAGAAAATAAAGAAATTTGGGTTATTTCAATAGGATTGGCTTGATGGATTTCAACAAGCTAAGGTTTTACAAGAGTGTTAAGTTATCTATTCCGATATGATATGTGAATGTATTTGCGTAGAGTTTTAGTATTTCTGGAAATGGGTTCAAAAGCATTGGATTATGAGTCCATAAATGAGAACGTGAAGAAGGTGCAATATGCTGTTAGAGGAGAGTTGTATCTTCGAGCCTCCGAGCTTCAGAAAGAAGGAAAAAAGGTATGGTTTTTGCACATCTCATCTTCTTTATTATTTCATTCTTCAACTAATATATAATCCGTATGTCTTTTTCCGTTTTCCAGATTATCTTTACAAATGTTGGCAACCCTCATGCCCTTGGCCAAAAGCCTTTGACCTTTCCTCGTCAGGTTCACTTCTTCTCCCTGCTTACCATTTACCAAACCTGTTTTGCATTATAGTATGTCAATAATAAAAAAGAAATATATTATTCTACTTCAGGTAGTTGCTCTATGTCAAGCTCCATTTCTTCTGGATGATCCTAATGTAGGAAACTTATTTCCTTCTGATGCAATTGCAAGGGCCAAACATTATCTTTCTATGATTGGAGGCGGTTTAGGTATGTTCTTCTCTACGAACCAATTTATTCTTTTCATAAAGCAATTTCTACCTAAGCCCCTTTTTTGATGACCAGAAATTGGAGTTTTGCTCTTGTTTTGAAAAACAGAACAAATCAAAAAGAAAACCGTAAAGAACGTGAAAAAGACCACATGGAATTTATGTGGTTCACTAACTGTATGTTTGCAACGTCCACGATTTGAGGAGAGAACCTTTTATTAAGGAGATACAGATACAAAATGTAGATAAAATGAGGCTAGGATTTTTTTCGTTTTCCGATGTTCTATTAATTTCTTTTTCAATTTTATTTAAGAAAAACAAAATTAAATAAATGATGACAAATGCTTGTCCCAAATGACAATAAGCATGCTCACTCCAAACATTCATGTGTAGGTAGGTCTTACTCTTTAACAATTAAGCTCACTTGTGGGTCTCAAACCTCAGTCCATGAAGGGAACATATATCTTGGAGGTCCCGAGCCTCAACAAACGAGGTGGCCCCTTGAGGACTTCCGATGATCATATATTATAATTCTCTTTAAGCATGGCCATAGCTTTCTTGACCATTTGATGTTCATTACTTTGTTCTTAACACCAAATTAGTTTATTTCCTTGAAGTTCCTGTGTTCTTTACAATTGAACTTGAAGTTATTCAATAGCGGTGCCAAAGTAAAAGGCTCAGATGTACTGGCATCTGACCACGTAATTCATCTCTTTCAGGTGCTTACAGTGATTCTCGAGGAAATCCAGGGGTAAGAAAGGAGGTGGCAGAGTTCATAGAAAGGCGTGACGGCTATCCAAGGTATAACAATGCAGCTAGACATATAAATAGTTCTAAACTCTTGCCTTCATTCTCAAGTGAATGCTCACTTTAGCTTGTTTAAATGATAGTGATCCAGAACTGATATATCTCACAGATGGTGCTAGCAAAGGTGTGATGCAGATACTGAATACTATAATTCGTGGTGAAGGCGATGGGGTAATATATCTTCCTTTGATCCTTCCGTTTTTGTTTTAGCTGCCTTACATTTATTTGTGTTGCCAGATTCTCGTTCCAGTCCCTCAATATCCACTTTACTCAGCAGCAATTGCTCTGTTCGGTGGTTCATTGGTTCCATATTATCTGGACGAAAGTTCAAACTGGGGTCTTGATGTCAACAATCTTCGCCAGTCTGTTGCACAAGCTCGATCACAAGGAATCACGGTTAGTAGGTCTCATTAGTGCTTGTTGATATTCAATAGTTGTGTTTAATATTCGGTGATGATGTCGGTATGTGAAATAGGATTGCTGATACATTACTGCAAACTCGAGTAGATGCCTTTTGTGTTTTTTATGTTTTTTCCACAAAGATAAACATTATACTTGGTTCAAATACGTTCATTGTTATATCATCCCAATTGCTGTGATATGCCTTGAACTTATGAAGCATGGACACTTCAAAATAGGGAATCCATGTTGGACATGTGTCGGACACACATTCTTCCGGACACTTCTCGGACACTTGTCTAACACGCCATTTTATGTGTCTTAATTTTTTTATTATTCGAACACACCTCGAACACACCTTGGACACATCTAGTAACATGTGTGGTCTTTGAGCCCAGATTTTAAAAGCTCGAAACCCAAAATAATTAATGTTATAGTCAACTACATAATAAAAGGTAAAAGAAAAACGAAAGAAATCATCTCTATCATTTATCACAAAAAACCAACAACACTTCCCTCTTCTTCATGAAAAAAACATCTTCATCTTCTAAAATACTCATTTTTTGCCACCTCCAGGCGACATGTCTAAGCGACATCCATTGTAATTAACTTTACATTATATGTTTTTTAGTTTAGACTATAATGTATAGTACATTTAGCAGTTTATGCTAAATTTACACATTTACTAAAAAAACTTAACGTATCTTCAACGTATTCGTGTCTTGATTATATAGAAAATGGCGTATTGCCATGTCGTGTCGTATATGTATCTGTATCCCATGTCTGTGTTTGTGCTTCATAGCTTTGAACTATGATGCCCATGATTACTTAGTCGGGGTCCTCGCTGATCAACGAGTCGGGATCGAGGGGCGACGTCCCGGTGGGGGCTTGGGGGCAACACCCTCGAAACCTAGATGAAATTATAATTGGATTTATAAATTTGTATTTGGGCTTTTATGTAATTGGAACGATTGTTATAATAGGATTTTATGAGAGTGCACTATATAAACTCCTCATAAAGTCCTAGGCCCTCTTTGACCAACATTCTTGTATTTGCTCTCTTCTAATAAAATTATTCTCCTTTATGCCCATAGATGTATCACGTAAATCTGTGTTATTGTCCTTTATGCCAATTGTTTGCAACATATGTGGATCATGTAAGTCTATGTGTGATATTATTCTATTACGTGCAAATTCTGCTTAATCCCTCTGATATTCTGTTAAATAATCAGGTAAGAGCAATGGTGATCATAAACCCTGGCAATCCAACTGGACAATGTCTAAGTGAAGCAAATTTAAGAGAAATATTGAACTTCTGTTTTCAAGAAAATCTTGCACTACTTGGTGATGAAGTTTACCAGCAAAACATATATCAGGATGAAAGACCCTTCATTAGTTCTAAAAAGGTTTGTTGACTGTGCCGTTAGAACATCGTAAGCGTTTTTCGTTCTATTTGTATTCGTATTAAGTAGCCATTTACTGTAAAATTGGAAGGTATTGATGGACATGGGGCCTCCCATCAGCAAGGAACTTCAGCTCATATCGTTCCACACCGTGTCAAAGGGATATTGGGGCGAGTGTGGACAGCGTGGTGGATACTTTGAAATGACAAACATTCCTCCTCAGGTTTGCTTCTACAATTTGGCTCTTGTATTTTCTTTGTACTCGTCCAGTCGCCGCACCAGAGTCCTCCCGTCGTTTCTTTTATCACACTTTGAAAGCATATCCTTGCCCTTGCATACTCTCTTTTCCTTATATGATTAATTTATATGACTAAGTCATCCATTTTTTGTATTGTTACTTGTAATTCTGCAGACAGTTGATGAGATCTACAAGGTTGCATCAATATCACTCAGTCCAAATGTTCCTGCGCAAGTATTTGTAAGAAACTGAATTACTTGTTTTTTCAGTCATTAGATTTGAGAGTCTAGTCTGGGCCAGAACTCATCTAGTAACTTATTTTTCTACATTGTAGATGGGACTAATGGTCAATCCACCAAAGCCCGGGGATGTATCGTACGAGCAATATCATCGTGAAAGGTAACTCCTTTCGAATTTGGACTATGGTACATATTATATATACCTTAAAAAGAGAAGTTACGGTAAAAGAAAGTAAAACCATGAGAATGTAGTGAAGGGATCCTGGAGTCATTGAGGAGAAGGGCAAGGATGATGACAGATGGTTTTAACAGCTGCAAGAATGTAGTGTGCAATTTCACTGAAGGTAAAAATTTGTTTATTGTTTAATAGTTGTCAACTAGATAGAATTTATTAAAGCAATGAGTAGATAATGAAGAACCTTGGGGACTTCAATTAGGTGCCATGTATTCATTCCCACAAGTTCAACTGCTTCCTAAAGCTATAGAGGCTGCAAAAAAGGCAGGAAAAGTAGCTGATGTCTTCTACTGTCTTAAGCTTTTGGAAGCCACTGGAATTTCCACCGTCCCTGGGTCCGGATTCGGACAGAAAGAAGGGTAATCTCTCGTTCTTGTTGTTTGATACTGTTGGTTGGTGTAATCAAATTAACCCCAACCTATCAGCTTAAACTTTTAGGCTATTTGGTGATTTACATAATGCAACTTGTTATTAGAGTAGGACGTCACGAGTTTGAAATCTATCAGTTGCTTTTAGGTTAATTGATAGTTTAACATAATTCAACGTGATATCAGAGCAGGAGTGTTAGTTGATATAATTAAATTTACCCAAACCTATCGGCTTAAATTTTTTGGTTGATTGGTGATTTACATAATTCAACATGATATTAGAGTAGGAGGTCATGAGTTTGAACCCTTACCCTAACAAACTAAAATTGAATTGGTTGCTGTTGTTTTGGGAGTGTGAGAAAGGAATACATGTTTGATAGTTATTTTTATTTTTGGTACAACTTTTGCAGGGTCTTCCATTTGAGAACAACCATATTGCCGGCGGAGGAGGAGATGCCAGCGATCATGGCGAGTTTCAAAAAGTTCAATGATGAGTTCATGGAACAATATGCATAGAGGATTGTTGCTTGATAAAGTGTGTATCTGCTTCTACAGATCATTATAATCTTCTTGTTTCCTTGAATAAAATTTACTCTTGGTTGGTTGTTTTATGTAATTTAAGATGGGTGGGTTGAAAACATGTATACATTATGCTCTTCCATTTCTCTCTTTATCTTTTGTTGGAAGTTCATGAGGAGTAGGACATAGTAGTAGCAGGTCTTTATCATAACTTCTAGGACCTATTTTCATCCCAAGGAATCCTAATGAGCACATTAGCAATACACAATCAGTTTATGTTTGCAAATTTAAGGCAATTTTTGTTGTTGAACTAAAAATGTGAAAACTTTTTTAATATCTAGGTTATATCAATTAAGTTTCAACTAGATAATTAATTTTGCATTTTTTTTAAAATTTTTATTTTAGGGGACGAAACAGAATAGAGATAATCAAAGTGGAAGAAGGGAACAAACTTTTTTTGATACGATGATTTTACTCATTATAATACTCAAATTTAATTATGAAAGAGAATCGTATCATGTCTAATTTTAAGGATGTAATTGATGAAATCAATAATTTAAGAATGTAATTGTTACAAATTCTATAGCTTAAAGAGTGATTCGTGGAATTTTCTCTTTTTTTAAAATACTGAGAACAAAATGAATTACACTCCTTAAGATGAACAAAATGATAACAAAAATATATGTATTAAAGTGAAATTAAAATTATATTAAAATGTTAGGTAAATTGTAAATTTGGTATTAATACATTATGGGTCAGTGGCGCAGTGGTTTCATTGTTTGGTGTTATTCCAGTTCAACATCAGCGTCACGGGTTCGAAGTGCTTATTATTTCAAAAGTTAGTTAAAAAAAAAAAAATGACAACCATAACCATTAGCATAAATGAGGAATCAAGCCTCTCATACAAATAAAGTCCAACGTAGAGAACAAACTCTCTGCTATTGAGTGCGACCCATTCCACAAGTTGAAATATGACCAATTTCCGTCAATAATTGTCTAACCTCTTCACAGTACAAAAGTAACGCCTAAGTCAACTCCCACATTCAAGGGAAACTGTGTGATCGCAAATGTAGTCCCTCAGCCTTACGAAGTTGAGAAATATGGAAAACTGGGTGTATTTTTACAGCATCCGGCAATGCTAGCTTATAGGACACCGCTCCAATTTTATCAATGACTTCAAAGGGCCCTACATATCTGGGAGCAAGTTTGGCATTAATGCGTTTCCACAACGTACCCTGTTTGTATGGACGAAGTCGCAAATAAGCCAATCTCCAATGGCCAATGACACATCCCTTCGTTTATCATTAACAGTAGATGCCATATATTGTTGAGCTTGTTGCAGATTTTAACAAATTATCTTCAACTGGGCATCCCTTTGAATCAATTGATCATCCACTGCTGCAACTGTTGAATCAGAAGATCGATAAAGAATAATCTTAGAAGGAGTCCGACCATAGACTATCTCAAAAGGGGTTGAATGTCCGACCATAGACTATCTCAAAAGGGGTTGAATTTATACCAGTATGGAAAGAAGTATTATAACTAAATTCAGCCCAAGCCAACCATTTGAACCATGTAGATGGGGATGTCATTGTAAAACATCGAAGATAAGCTTCCATTCCTCTATTAACCCTCCGTTTAACCATCCGTCTGAGGATGATATGTCGTGCTGAATTTAAGTGTCGTTCCTTGGGCTTTAAACAATTCTCGCCAAAATATGCTAGTAAATGTCGAATCTCGATCAGAAACAATGGATTAGGGAATTCCATGTAACCTTATAATCTCCTTGATGAAAATTTCAGCAACCATCTGAGCTGTAAAAGGATGTTTAAGAGCTATAAAGTGACTGTATTTTGACAACCTGTCAACTATCACCATAATAGTATCAAATCCTTGTGATTTCGGCAATCCCGTCACAAAGTCCATAGAAATTTCAGCCCAAATCTGTGTAGGAATAGGAAGAGGCTGCAATAAACCTGCTGGAGCTAGAGTTAAATGCTTAGCTTGTTGACAAATCACACAAGCCTTAACAAAATTTCGAACAACAGCTTTCATACCCCTCCAATGGAACTCATACCCCACACTTCGCAAGGTACGCAATACACCCCCACGTCCTCCAACCGGTGAAGCATGAAACATTTCTAATAATAATTGAATGGTCGGCGAATTCGAAGGTTACACAATCTTCCCCTTGAACTTCAATAACCTATCCTTAAATTGATATCCATTAGGCACTGCTCTACCTGCCAAACAATCATCAATAAGTGAACCAGTATCAATGTCATCCTGTTGTTGCTTAATTATATGTTTGATATTAATATTTCCAACATACGATAAAGCTGTACACTCAGCAAATTTAGGCAAACGGGACAAGGCATCGGCTAGAACATTCAGTTTTCCAGGTTTGTAACGAATCTCAAAATCATATCCCATCAATTTTGACAACCATTTCTGATATTCTCCAACAACCACACGTTGATCCAAAATGTATTTAAGACTACGCTGATCTGTTTGTACCACAAAATGTCTCCCCAACAGATAAGGACGCCACTTTTGAACAGCCAACACAATAGCTAATAGTTCCCTCTCATATACAGGCCGATTTCTATGTATCATAGACAACGTATGACTAAAGAAAGCTATAGGCCTCTGTTCCTCCATAAGTACCACACCAACTCCCACATCTGATGCATCAGCTTCTAATATAAATGGTACTGAAAAATCTGGCAGCCGGAGTACCGGAACACAAGTCATGGCTTCCTTAAGCCTAAAAAACGCGCCATTTGCTACTGGAGACCAAGAAAAATTATCTTTTTTAAATTGTTGTGTCAACGGAAAAGCTAGAACACCATAATCTTTGACAAATTTTCTATAATATCCTGTAAGACCCAAAAACCCACGTAGAGCCTTAATGCTCTTAGGAGTCGGCCAATCTCTCATCACAGCCACCTTAGCAGGATTAGCAGCTACTCCATGACTTGAAATAACATGGCCAAGATAATCAATCTCCGATAATGCAAAAGCACACTTCTTTCTATTAGCTATTAACTGATTCTCTTGAAGTAATTCTAGCACAGTACTCAAATGTTGAACATGTTCTGGAAGCGAATGACTATAAACGAGTATATCATAAAAAAAAAAACTAAAATAAACTTTCGAAGATATGGATTGAGAACCTTATTCATTAAAGACTGAAATGTTGCTGGAGCATTTCTTAATCCGAATGGCATGACGAAAAATTCATAATGACCATCATGAGTGCGAAATGCTGTTTTCTCAATATCCTCCTCACGCAAACGTATCTAATGATAACCTGATTTAAGATCAATTTTCGAGAATATCACTGAACCATGTAATTCATCCGGAAGTTCATCTACCACCGGAATAGGAAACTGATATGGAACTGTAGCTCGATTAAGCGCACGATAATCAATGCAAAACCTCCAGCTACCATCCTTTTTCCGTACTAATAATACAGGACTAGAATACACACTATGGCTAGGTCGGATCAAACCAGCCAATAACATTTCTTCCACCAATCGTTCAATTTCATCCATTTGACATTGAGCATAGCGATAAGGTCGAACACTAACCGGGGAAGTATGCTTCATTTCAATCTTGTGATCAACTTCT
>JBBMEG010080221.1:0-11781 GCA_037832605.1 Cyclanthera cordifolia | reverse complement strand
TCCACAAATTACACATGTCAATGAAACTATAGCATGAATGACCGTTATTAACTCATAAAGCAATCTCGAGTCTCTTTCTGGGAAACCCTGGTAGGATGAGGGAATCCCGGCAAGCTGAAGCAATCTGGTTGCTGCCAGACCTCGAGCACTCGCGCAGCAGGGTAGTACAAGCACCCTCCGCAGTGGGATATCGCCCACCCTCATACCTAATCAAGGTCCTGAGAAAAGGTCAAGTGAACTCTGGGTGGGTAAAGCTAACTAGGTTGCCACCCGATCCTGAAACCACCGTGATGAGGAATATCGTCCTCTCGCTCTGCACATGACAATTTCCCCATCCGAGACTACATCTGAGACACGTCTGTCCTCGGCTGCAGCTCCGGAACTATAACGTTGCCCCTTCCCTTTTAAGGGACTAGGCTATCTTACTCAGTCCTCTATGAAACCTTTCTATTATCACAAGTTCGACTCCCTCATTGGAGCCAGTAATCCTAGCATACAGAACATGCAGACGGATTCAAGACTATTACGAATAATATACTTCTCAAATTAACAATGATAGTTCACAACTCAACATGCTTTCAGGATTTTACTTTCACAAGACACCATTCAGAACAATCAAATCACGACATGCTTAATACGTAGAATATCGGTTCTAATCTGATAAAACAGGCCCTTACCTTTGCTCGAAACAACACGTAACAGCTCTGAAAATCTGAAGCTCGGGTCCCCTAATGCGTCTCTGAATAAAAGTGCCTACACAGGTCAAACGGCTGAGAATTTGGATCTGAAACCATGAAAAATGGACTTGGGGCATGGGTTTTACCTTAGGAGTGAAAATTGGATTTTCCGGACACCGGCGGCGGCAGCGACCTCTGATTGGCTCAGCAGGCGGCGGCTGTGAGTGTCTGGCGACTAACGACTTTGCGGGCTGGTAGACGACGAACACGTGGCAGCTTTCGGTTCGTGGCGCAGGCGGCTGACGGCGCTGCACGGACTCAAATGGTGGCTCTGACGTCTGCTCTCAGGATGCGTGCTACGACTAAAAAATCAGTTTTCCCTCTCTCTGATTGCTATACACGATTAGCGATGGCCTCCCTTATTATTTGGCCATTAAGTGGACTCTAAAAACTGCTAAAATTGGCAGTTTGCTAATTTTGTCTCCTTGTGGCAAAATTACAATTTCTCACCTGCTGACTTATTCTTTTTTTTTTTTACTGGCTGTTACAATACCTTCCCCTTATAGAACTTTCGTCCCCGAAAGTTTACTCAACACTGAACAACTTTGGATAACGGATACACATCTCTTCTTCCCGTTCCCAAGTGGCTTCTCTCAATCCCTGGTTTCTCCATAACATTCTCACGAAGTTGATTTCTTTATTTCTCAGTACTTTCTTATCCCTTGCCAAAATTTCTACCGGTTCTTCCTCAAAGCTCAAGTATTCGTTTAGTCTCAGGGGTGCATAATCTATAATATGCGTTGGGTCATGAACATACTGTCTCAATATTGACACGTGGAACACATCATGAACTTTTGATAATACTAGGGACAAAGCGAACTTGTAGGCGACTGCTCCTATCTTCTCGAGGATCTCAAATGGTCCCACAAATCTTGAGCTTAACTTCCCTTTAGGACCAAACCTTACAACACCCCTCATAGGTGCTACTTTCAAAAACACGTGATCCCCCACCCCAAACTCCAAGTCTTTTCTCCTAACGTCAGCATAACTCTTCTGTCGACTCTGAGCGGTGAGCATTCTAGCACGAATTTTCTGTACAACATCATTTGTCATTTGTAATAACTCGGGACCCAAAAACTTCTTCTCGCCTACCTCTTCTTAGAAAGAGGGTGATCTACAACGTTTACCATCAAGGGCCTCAAAAGGTGTCATCCATATACTAGCCTGATAACTGTTGTTGTAGGCAAATTCCATCAAATACAACCATCTGTCCCAGCTTCTTGGAAAGTCAACAGTACAGGCTCTTAACATGTCTTCTAAAGTTTGATTAACCCTTTCGGTTTGACCATCTGTCAGAGGGTGAAAAACGATTCTGAACTTATAGGTTGTGCCCAAGCCCTCCTAGAGACTTTTCCAAAAATATTAAGTGAAACGTGTGTCTCTATCTGAAACTATACTCGCCGGAATGCCATGATACCTTACAATCTGCTCTAAATACAGTCCTGCCCATTTCTCGATTGAATAACCCGAGGCTCCCGAAATGAAATGTGCGGTCTTGGTCAATCTGTCAATAATTACCCAAATCACGGTGTAACCTTTGAGTGTCTTCGGCAATCCTGTAATAAAGTCCATCGAGACGTCGTTCCATTTCCATTCGGGCACACTCAAGGGTTGCAACAAACCGGCGGGCTTCTGCCTAGGTACTTTTACTTGCTGGCATGTCAAGCATCGACTCACGAAGATTGCTATATCTCTTTTCATGTTGTTCCGCCAATAGCACTGCTTCAGGTCCTGGTACATTTTAGTGCCTCCTGGGTGCCAGAAAAATGGTGAGCTCTGTGCCTCGGTCAACAACTCGGTCCTCAACTCAGAATCTTCAGGAACTACCAATCTCTATCGAAATTGCAAACCCCCATCCGAAGTTACTGACCAGTCACTATCCTCCTCGGCGTGAACCCTACCGAACAAAACAGTTAAACTCGGATCAGTCTGCTGTCTCTCTATGATCCTCTAACTTAGGGTGGACTGAATGATCAGACTGGCTAATTTTGTTGTGGCCTCCTTGACCAAAGCGATCTCAGCTCTATCCAACTCTCTCTGCAATGGAAACTTAGACACCAGCAAAGCTGCTGTTCTCGATGCCCTTCTACTCAGTGCGTCTGCCACCACATTGGCCTTTCCAGGTGATACAAGATTTCATAGTCGTAATCCTTGACTAATTCCAACCAACAACGCTGTCTCATGTTGAGCTTCTTCTGAGTAAAGAAGTATTTAAGGCTTTTGTGATCGGTAAAGATTTGGATCTTTTCTCCATAAAGGTAATGTCTCCAAATCTTTAAAGTGAACACTATCGCGGCCAACTCTAGGTCATGTGTGGGGTAGTTTTGCTCATACTCTTTCAGTTGTCTTGAAGCGTAGGCTATCACCTTCCCTTTCTGCATCAGTACAACACCAAGTCCTTTCTTAGAAGCATCACAGTAGACTACAAGTCCACTTGTTCCCTCAAGTACTGTCAACACTGGCGCTGTGGTGAGTCGTTCTAACTCCTGAAAACTTGTTTCGCACTCATCTGTCCAGTGAAACACTTGCCTTTTTTTTGTCAGCTTAGTCAATGGTCCCGCTATCTTGGAGAAGTTTTCAACGAAATATCCTATAGTAACCTCCTAGACCAAGGAAACTCCTCACCTCTGCTACAGACGTTGGGCTACGCCAACTACTTACGGCCTCAATCTTTGCTGGGTCCACGAAAATTCCTTCCATTGAAACAATGTGCCCAAGAAAAGCAACACTGTTCAACCAGAATTCACATTTTGAGAACTTTGCAAACAACTGATTTGCCCTTAAGGTTGTCAGGATCAGCCTTAGGTGCTCTTCGTGCTTTAACTTCGTTTTGGAGTAGATGAGGATGTCGTCGATGAACACAATCATGAACTTGTCCAGAAATTCCTTGAATAAGCGATCCATCATGTCCATAAACGCAGTTGGCGCATTGGTTAACCCAAAGGACATCACTACGAACTCATAATGTCCATAGCGAGACCTGAAAGCTGTCTTGGGAATATCTTCATCTCTGATCCTGAACTGATGATAACCAGACCACAAATTAATTTTAGAGAAAATGGTGGCTCTTTGGAGTTAGTCAAACAAGTCATCAATCCTCGGTAATGGGTACTTGTTTTTAATCATCACTTTATTAAGTTCTTGGTAGTCTATACACAACCGCATGGATCCATCTTTCTTTTTCACGAACAACACGAGTGCTCCCCAAGGTAAAACACTCGGTCTTATGAATCCAATATCAATCAGTTCTTGTAGCTGAACCTTTAGCTCTTTTAACTTGGTCGGGGCCATTCGGTAAGGTGTTTTAGAGATAGGCACCGTTCCTGGCTCCAACTCAATGCAGAAATCTACAGCTCGGGGCGGAGGCAAGCCTGGTAGGCTTTCTAGAAAAACGTCATTGAACTCTCAAACTATTGGACCTTCACTAGCTGATAACTTGGAACTATCCCCTCTGGGGATCGATGCCAGGAATCCTAAGGCTTCATTATGTAACAATTTTCTTACTTTTAATGATGAGATCAATTTAACACACTCCCCTAATCTTTGCCCTTTGAACTTAAAGCTTGGTCCCGACGAGGGGTAAAAAGTCACCTCTCTGGTGCGACAATTTATCACCGCGTGGTGCTCGTATAACCAATCCATTCCCAAAATAATATCAAACTCACTCATGTCTAGGACTATGAGTGTAAGACTTAGGGTATGACCAGAAACATCCAGCTTACAGGCTCTAGCTTTTTTGCAAGCTGACATACGTACTCCCGCTGAAGTAGACACAACCAACTCGAACCCCAAGGGTTCTATCTCTAAATTAGCAGTCATCACAAAACATGCAGATATAAAGGAATGTGTAGAGCCAAAGTCAATCAAAACATACGCTAAATGTCCAAGGATAGACAACGTACCTGTAACCGCGTTGGCTGACTGATCAGCCTCTCGCCGAGTGGTAGCATAAACTCTACCTTCTCTCTGCTCTAGGGCTCTGTCAAACCTTCTTGAGGTATTCTCAGACGTGCAGTACTTGGAGAAATGCCCTTCCTTACCACACTTGTAGCAGATTTTATTCCTTGACTCACACTGCCCAAAATGCCTCTTTCCACAGCCTCTACACTCTCTGTAAGTACGTTCTGGCCCACCTCGGTTCTGCTGTCCGGACCTTTGACCGTAAATGGACTTCTGTGGGTACTGGACCGATTTCTTCCCAGCTGCCTTATCATATGGCTTCTTGTTTTGCTCTCCAGACCCAAATGGCCTGACAATCTCAAACTTTCTCTTTTGCCCTTGACTGTTCTCGATCGACTTTAATTCAATCCCTTTGTTCCGAAATTTCTCGTCAAGTTTCTTGGCCAAGGTGACACAAGTCCTGAACGTCTTAGGCTCGTGTGCATCCACATCTCCCTAGATACCCTAGTGTAGACCAGCCATAAAATATCCAATCTTCTGCTTTTCATCTCGGATTAACTCCTCAGCATAGTGGGACAAGTCATCAAACCTCCGCTCGTAAGCAAGCATAGTGTCATCGCCCTGCTTAATGCTGGTGAACTCTGATATCCTGGCTCGCTTGTCTGCTTTAGTGTAGTACATATCGTGGAACATTTTTTTAAACTCCACCCTAGTTATAGGTGGTGCGTCAGCTGGTCGCCTCCTGACCTCTCTCATGTACAACAACTTAGCTCTTTCTTGTAGAGCAAAAACAATGCACTTCACTTGCTGTCTCTCGGGGCACTCCATGGGGTGAAACACTGTCTCCATGTGAGACAACCATTTCTCGACATCCAACGGGTTTTCTGTGACTCCATCAAAGTCTTTCGGGCCGAACTTCCTAAACTCTTTTATGAGTTTGGCATTCTCTGACATGTTTTGGCCTTCTGTAGCATATCCTTGGCTCTCTATTATCGGGGTTGACTCTGTGTTGGGTGCTGCCTGAATTGAACGAGAGGATAAACTCACCTCCAAATTAACTTCAGCTTGAAGGGCAACTGGCTCTGCTTGCCTCATTCCCTGGATAGCTCCCTGAACTGCGCCTTGAATCATAGCTTGAATGGCGGTCAGGGCTTCCACACTTAGTCCAGGGACGGCAGACATTTCCCCCTAGTGGCTTGTGGCTACTGAACTGGTTGGTTAGACGAGCGAGTACGTCTCGGAACAGGTGGTAGTCCTCTACCCCTACCTCCACGTCCTCGACTAGCTGAACTTCTTGTAACTCGATCAGACATAACTAGGTCGGCAATTAGAACTAAATTTCTAAGTTCCACTAATCTGTAGAGGTTTCTAAAGCTCATAACAAACAATGTAACACATATTCCGCAGGAATCACAACTGAAACTTAAATCAGAAATCAAAAGTTTAAATAACTCATTCATGCTTTTAGACTCAAAACACTTAACACGTACCTGGTGGCAACCGGAAGCTGTGAACCATGGGACTAAAATGACCTACAAGGTAAGTCAGTCTACAAAATCAGTAACATGAGCTCTGATACCAACTGTAAGAACCCGACCCGACACGAGGTCAACCCCGAGCCTTAACCCCTCATGCATGTTCAAAGTGTTTTATTTCAGAGACATACTAAGTAGAAATTGCCATATTTATTTCATGAAATTAAAACAAAATGTGCAGAATTCAAATATAAATCGGGTACCCGTTCATAATGTTAAAGAACAAACTTATTTAACCTAACATGTCTCCAAACCACATAAATCATGAATTAAACTGAATGAGAACTCAATTAAAAGACTGTTTTATTTCAAAGAACGCAACATTGCCCATGGTTTCACCAACTCCAGCTCAGCCACCTCGGTCAGCTCTATATGTACCTGGATAAAGCCACACAATAAGGGATCAGTTCATAAGAACTCAGTAAGGGGATCCAGCTCGGGATCCACAAATTACACATGTCAATGAAACTATAGCATGAATGACCGTTATTAACTCATAAAGCAATCTCGAGTCTCTTTATGGGAAACCTTGGTAGGATGAGGGAATCTCGGCGAGCCGAAGCAATCTGGTTGCTGCCAGACCTCGAGCACTCGCGCAGGAGGGTAGTACAAGCACCCTCCACAGTGGGATATCGCCCACCCTCATACCTAATCAAGGTCCCGAGAAAAGTTCAAGTGAACTCTAGGTGGGTAAAGCTAACCAGGTTGCCACCCGATCCTGACACCACCGTGATGAGGAATATCGTCCTCTCGCTCTGCACATGACAATTTCCCCATAAAACACTACATCTGAGACACGTCTGTCCTCGGCTGCAGCTTGGGAACTATAGCGTTGCCTCTTCCCTTTTAGGGGACTAGGCTATCTTACTCAGTCCTCTATGAAACCTTTCTATTATCACAAGTTCGGCTCTTTCATTGGAGCCAGTAATCCTAGCATACAGAACATGCAGACGGATTCAAGACTATTATGAATAACATACTTCTCAAATTAACAATGATAGTTCACAATTCAACATGCTTTCAGGATTTTACTTTTACAAGACACCATTCAGAACAATCGAATCACGACATGCTTAATACGTAGAATATCGGTCCTAATCTGATAAATTAAACCCTTACCTTTGCCCGAAACAGCGCGTAACAGCTCTGAAAATTCGAGGCTCGGGTCCCCTAATGCGTTTTAGAATAAAAGTGCCTACACATGTCAAACAGCTGAGAAGTTGGACTTGAAACCAAAAAAAATGGACTTGGGGCACGGGTTTTACCTTAGGAGTGAAAATTGGATTTTCCGATCATCAGCGACGGCGACAGCGCGTGGACTTCTGGCGGCGACACGTGAGATCACTCGCCAGCGAAAGCACAGAAGGCAGCAGCTAGGCTCGGGCGTGTGAAATCCTGGCTCGGGAGCGCTGGCAAGGCTCGGAGCGTGCTCTACAGGCTCGGAGTGGCTGCGGCTTGGTTCGGGAGGCGCTGACCAGGTTCGGAACGCGCATCAGGTTTGGAGTGGCTGCAGCAGGTTCGGGAAGCGTCTGATTGGTTGGCGACGTGGCGACTGTGATTGACTGACCCGACGGCGCCCTCTGATTGGCTTAGAGGGCGGCGACTGACGACTCTGCGGGCTGGAAGACGACGGACACGTGGCGGCTTTCGGTTCGCGGTGCAGGCGGCTGACGATGCTGCACGGACTCAAATGACAGCTCTGACGTCTGCTCTCGAGATGCATGCTACGACTGAAAATTCAGTTTTCCCTCTCTCTGATTGTCTGCACGATTTGCAATGGCCTCCCCTATTATTTGGCCATCAAGTGGACTAAAAAACTGCTAAAATTGGCAGTTTGCTAGTCTCTTTGTGGCAAAATTACAATTTTGCCCCTACTGACTTATTCTTTTTATACATATATATTTTGGGCTGTTACATGAATCTTATTTAATTTTGACCAAATTTCAAAATAACCAAATTTTTATCCAATTTAATTTTGAGAAATATTGTCTCAAAAGTTAATTTATTTTTTTTCGTTAAATTTGAGATGATGATGTGGCAATTTATGATTGACCAAAATTTCTCAGTTAACAGATGCCCTATTTTCGAGATTTGTGCACAAATATGTGTGGTAGAATCTGGAAAAAAAAATGATAGTTTTACGTTGCAACTTGAACTTGATTTTTGCTCATTTCCTCTATGAAGCGTCAGTTTATTCAGAAGTGCTTGAATTTAGGTCATACTAATTTTGAACATTTTCCTTTGACCTGATGTCGATTAAATTGAACAAAATTTGGAACTTGCTTATATCTTCGAAAATGAAGTTGTGTCGATTTCCTTGGCTTGAATTTAAGAAGATTTGCTTGCCCCCATAATCTTGATTTGGAAAAAAAAAATCATCCTAATTTGAAATGTTATTAGAATGACTCGAATGAACATGATGTCTTTGCTTGGCTTGAGAGATATGCCTCATTCACATTTTCAAATTTAGTGCATTGACTCAACCAAATATGAGAGATAGATGAGTGGTAGTTAACATGACTAAATTTACTCCATCCTATCATCTTATGCTCTTAGGTTAATTGGTGCTGCACATAATACTACAGCTCAGTGAGACGATCTTTGCAATTAAGACTTAGAGCTCTCCAACGATTGATGTAGTCGACGACATATTTGCCCTAATGTTGTTTTGCATTTGTCAGTTCTATTATGCTGACAGTACGTCTCGTGCTATAGAAGCGATTAAAGAATTCTTTCTCCAACTGTTTATTGTTTCAACCTCTAAATTAGTGTACCAGTCAAATGCATTCTCTTTTAAGGTTCGAATAAACTGTCCGACGAGAAAATCTCCTCGAGTGCCAGCAGTTTTACAAGTTTTTATGAAGTGCGCAACATGTTGCTTGGGGTTACCTTTTCTGTCGAATTGTTGGAACTTAGGTGGTTGATACCCAGCTGACATTCTTAGGCTATCTATCCTCTTTGTATACGACTTGGAGTAGAAAATAGAACTTTGAGTTGACCCAACAGTTTGAGCTTTGATAGAGTTTACGATTATGTCCTGCAACTGTTGGATAGATAAGAACGAGATCGAGGTTGACTGTTGTGGTTGTTCCACTTGGAGCTTTTCTTTATCATTTCTTCGTTCAAAGGGAGTTTGGCTTGATTCAGCTGCTCCTCTATTCTGCAATTGATTTTTTAGAAAGGCAATCTCCAAGCCTCGATCCTCAATTGTTCTTTTCATTTGCTCTAGCTTTCTCTCGAACTCTGCCATTCTGTCGTCAGCTTCTAGGCTAACCATCATTACACACATCAAGTTGGGATTGTTCTTGACAATGACTTTATCAGAAATTTCTTCAAGTCGTTTCACAATTGGCTTGATCGCAATTGCTTGAGGTGTAATCTGAGACTCATTTATCTTCGTTGGTTTTGAGCTGTTGCGCGTCACAGATCCAGCATAAGCATATGAAGCAATTATCTTCGATGCAACTTTTCCAGATGCGATTATAGCTTATGTCACTACAACAGACTTGTCTGTAACTTTTGGCAACGACATTGAGGTCTTTGATGCAATGTTTTCATATGTCATTCTTGGTACTTTTTTTATTTTGAGAGAGAATGAGATGAGAGGTAGGGAGGTCCCACTGAGTGTGCCAATTTGTTCACACGAGGTTTCACTGCAAGATAGGAAAGCGAGACACGTGTAAATTTGAAATATATATTTGTATTAATTAGAATATGTGCGAATGTGGAGTACAATCTCTAATTTGTTCTCTGATTTTTTTCTCTCTCATATACAAATACTTCGAGGGCTTCACAACTTATCTCGAATATAAAATTGTCTGAAGGGCTTTGCAGCTTGTTCTTGAGATTCGATCGACCTTGGCTTGTTGATCTTTTTTATGGTTGGTCTCTGACTTTTTGATCTTTGGATCGGTCGTTGACTTGTTGATCTTTGGATCGATCGTTGACTTGTTGATCTTTGGATCGGTCGTTGACTTGTTGATCTTTGGATCGGTGGTTGACTTGTTGATCATGGGATCAGTCGTTGACTTGTTGATCGTGGGATTGGTTGTGGACTTGTTGATCTTCTTTGATGATCTGCTTGTGATGAATAAGATGCGTGTTCTTCGTGTTTGAGCGACTTGCTTATGAAATCGCTTCACCTTCTATGTGTCTTTTGATCCTTAGAAATTTAAAGAGTCTTCTATCTTATGAATTCTCATGAATTCTCTCTATAGTTTCCAATCTCTGGATCTTGAAAAAAGAATGGGAGTATCTCTATTTATAGAGCTTCTATGGACTCTGGGCTTGGGCCTTGATGAGCTTTTGAGCTTGAGCCTTAGGCTTAGTCCATTAGACTTGTTTACATGGATATGAGTCTTCATATGAACTTGAGCCACCAATTAAACTTGGGTCTTATTTAATTTTGACTCAATTTCAAAATAAACAAACTTTTGATCCAATTTAATTTTGAGAAATATTGTCTCAAAAGTTAATTTATTTTTTTCATTAAATTTGAGATGATGATGTGTCAATTTATGATTGACCGAAATTTCTCAGTCAACAGAGATTGTACTCTACATTCGCACATATTCAGATCAATACAAATATATATTCCAAATTTACACTTCTCGCATTCATCTTCTTTGCTGAAATCTCGTGTGAACAATGACATTGAAATTAATTTATAGTATAATTTTTATTATTGCTTATCATTTATTTTATGTATTTAAAATTTACTTTTGGACTTTGATGCATAAAGAGTTATTAAATATTAACATAAACTAACTAATATTTATTGATTGGTTGTACCGATAGTTATAACGTGGTTTAGAATTTCAAGTTTAATATTACGTTAACCATTGATATGAAACGTCCCACATTTCGCTTTTTATTATGTATTTTTAGGTATTTATTTGTAGTTGTCTTGTGATTAATGGTTGAGTTGTGAGTTCATTTTTATTATAGGATTTCTTGGTGGAAGTTTGTTTGGTGTTGTTAGAGAATTATTAATTTTCCGTAAATATATAACCAAATGAATACAAGATAGTTGATACGATACTTAGATTACCTATTTTATTAGTGCATGTTATTCATCAAAATGTTAAGAATCTATTTTATTAATTAATTTCTCTTCTCACATACACATATGTATATGTATATATAATTCCTTAATTCGAGTTGGGTTGGGCTGAACGAGCCAAAAATTGGTTTACCATAGAACCAACACAACCCAACCCAAATAGAATTATAACCCACGGAATAGTCCAAGTTAGTCAGATTGTCTATTCTTTTGTACAACCAATGATGGCTTCACTCGCATGCCCCATCTGACCCCTCACGTCCTCTAATCATCCCATTGCAGTTGCACACTCGAGTCGTGCGTGTATCCATGAGATTCCTAATGCATCCTTAGAGCCTGGTGTTGTTCCAGCCACTTGATGCAAGGACCAGCCGACCTAGATTAGAGTCTCAAGTCTTTACCCTAAATGCATTATTAAAACAACATAAAAATAATCTAAGAGAAGTTGAATAATAGTTTTAACATTTCACATAAAAAACCATGTAAAATGGTCCGACAACAATAAAAGTTCAAATAGTTGGGTACCTAGTAAAAATATAAGTCATAC
>JBBMEG010080210.1:0-11783 GCA_037832605.1 Cyclanthera cordifolia | reverse complement strand
TCTCTCTCTCTCTCTCTCTCTCTCTCTCTCTCTCTCTCTCTCTCTCTCTATATATATATATATATATATATATATATCATACTTTTGAAGTGATATTGTAGTGAGTGGGACCCATTCCAACCCTACCTTATTGAGAATGTAATAATTAATGTTAAACTAAAAGAATACATTAATTTGTTAATCTAATTCAACACATGGATTCGTAGAAATCTTCGCTGAGCTACTACTCTTTTCCGGTTCTACCCCTGGTTTCCACGTCTTTGTTTTGATTTTCGTTTGTTTAACGCTTCAGTCGGTTTTCTTTTCTCCTTTTTCCTCGATTCTTCGGCAAATTTTCAAAAAAAATTCAATTTCGATTTCTAGAATGAGATTCTACCTTTTGATTCTTCCAATTTTGTTTTCGGCTATCTTCTTCACATTCTGTCGATTTTTTTTTCTTCCAATTTTTCGTTTCTTCAATAGTGTCTTATTCCTTCTTCTTCCTCTCGATTTGAAATTGATTGCGGAAGGTATTGAGATCAACCATTACGAATTGAAATCGGCTATTGCGGATCAATCTACTTGTGAAGTGAAGCTCGAAAGCGGATTCAATTAAGTTTTTCTGACAAAAATCAGTCTGGTGAAGGTCTGTCCGGAGATGAAGAAGACAATGAGATATATCAACTTCAATCAGTGGATTGATCGACTTCAATCAGCAGACTTCAATCACTAGATAGATCGACTTGAACTGCAATCTGTGTACTGATTGACTTCAATCAGCGAACTTCAATCACTAGACAGATCCATTTCAATAATGGACTGATCGATTTCAATCAGTTTATAGGGTAGGGGCTTTTTGGTTATTTTGATAGGTCCGCCCAAAAAAGTTGCTATAAGTGCAATTAGTTTCAAAATATACTATACACCAAATATTTATTGTCTATTTAATATACATGCAAAACCCCCTAAATATATGGCCATATTTTAACAAATACTAGCTAGCTAAAATTAATTTTTAAGTTTTTTGAATATTTGAGCAAAAATGTAAGAAGGTGAAGAAAAATGTGTCTTTGGAGGCAATAGTGAGATATCTAACCTTTGAACAATTATAATAGGGAAGTAGTCAACAAAATGCTTTTGGTTGTTGGCAGTTTATAAAAATTCCCAAGGCTAACATATATTTCCCTTCTCATCTCAAACTACTCAAATTTAATTGATTTTGACTTCAGCAATAAACATAATTTGATTTTAAACAATAAATATTTTTTTTTTATCATTTATGTTTCATTATAATCCAAAATAGGCATTTACTCTTTTTAAGTCAAGTAATTTAAATAATTCATGCATGCAAATCACTCCATTGCCAATTGTTAAACTTAAAACAATGAGAGATGGTAGGGGTTCAAACATCTAGTTACAAAAAAAAAAAGTTGAGAAATGAAATACGCGTATGTATGTATATGTATATGTATGTGTATATATGTGTGTACGTAAAGACCTCCAAACAAGTTGATATTGATACACAAACCAAAACAAAATAAATAACATGGGAAGCTCGAGATAAAACTTATTTTTAAGGGACTCTTCTTCTCATGTTTCTGTGGAGCGGCCAACCGCTCCTTAATTGCTTTTTTTTTCTTTCACAAATCACTCGTTGACTAATATGTTTGTTAAGCATCACGTGGTGCGTAGAAAATGTGGCAATTCTTTTTTCTTTTTTACTATTTACTTTTTTATATGTGTATTTTTTTTGTATATACAAAATAAAAATTTCGATCATTAGATATCATATGTTTAATTAGTATATAAACTTCTAATTCAAAAGTTTATGTCGAAATTTTAATTAATGTTAATTTTATAATTTAAAAACGTGTTTAAAAAAATTAAATTAGATTGTAAGTTCATAATCAATTTCACATTTGATAATTATTTTTGTAATTTAAATGATGTGATTGAAGTATTTGTTTGATGTCAAGTAATCGTGCACTACAAACACGTCACATATCATTTAGTTTTTTTTTAACTTATTTTTCAAAAAAAAAATTCATTAGTTTTGTTTTAAACTTTTTTCGTTCTAAATAATTTTATTCATTTTTTCAAACTTTTTTTTTTAAATTTAGAATTTATTATTTTGTTTTATATAATTTTTCTCTCTTTATTTTTATTCATCTAATATCATATTTTAAAAAATAGGTATAAATTTAAAAAAATTGTAATTTTTAATTAACGATAATTTCATGATGGAATTCACATAAATATGTTTCGTAATGTTAAATTTCATAATCAATTTCGTATTTTAACGTGTTTTATACATTAAATTTAAATGGTAGTTACATTTCTTTTTCAATTAGCTAAATAAATTTAAAATATTTATTAATTTAAATATTCAATATTATTTTTTATTTTAATAAAGATCGTGACTAAATACACATATGAGATGTTATTAAAAAAAAAAAAAAAAAAAAAAAAAAAAAAAAAAAAAAAAAAAAAACTTCAACATTAATAATAATTTAGAATTTGAAATAATAAAAGAATAAAAATATATTATTTTGCATTTAAAAAGATTAATAAATGTTACATCATCAAAAATCAACCGACATTTTGTACAACTCCTCCACTAATCTCGGCATCCAAACAAGTTATAAAAAATCGCTCTACCAATAATTTCATCTAAACGAGTTATTAACAATCGCTCTGCCTAAAGTAAATGCATGTTGATAATTACATTTATTATTAAATTATTGAAAAGATAACTAAATATCCTTTTAAAAAGTATTTGGTATGTTCATTTTTTTTAATTAATTCTTAAAACTTCAATAAAAATTTGCATGATAAATATGATTTTTTATTAAAACAAAAGAGAAATAATCAAAATGAATTAACCGACCTATCCAACAATTTTGACCAACTTAACATCTTTCGATTTAATTTTCAAGCAAATCATTAGGGTCGATTAGGTGTCAATGCAACGAACACCTCTAATTATCCAAATTGATTATAAGTGGACATATTTATAAAAACAATTGTAAAAAGTATCAAATAAAATCAACAACAAACTTATCAACATTGACACAAACAAAATACACTCCAAAAAATATTGTAATAAAAATGATATTTTTACTTGACTATAATTTTCACCAAATTCCCATTCCAAAAAAATCGCTAAGTTTTCAAAGAATCAACACCAAAAAACTTGATCCATAAAAAAAAAAAAAAAAAAAAATCATAAGCAAGTTTAACATTATTTCTCTAAATTTTTCTCTAAGCAAGTTTAATATGTTATAAGATTTTTAGAACTCTTAAAAATGCTGTTTGAAACAAAGCCCTATTGAAGGTTAAGTAGTGTCCCTTAAGGTAACTAATAAATCATCTTAGTCAGCTTCTAAATGAAAGAGTCCAGTGATTAGATAAGTAAATTACGGTCCAAACACTATCGACATGTTTGAATCGAGTATTTAAGAGTATTTACTAAATATTTTTTAAAAACTTGAATCTTTTGATTGTAATCATTACTTTTAAATATTCAAAATAAAACATGATTCTAAATACTAATAATGGATACTCTTAAAAATTAGATGAGAGACTTTTGACTTCAATCATTATTTCTTCATACTCAAAATAAATTATCATCTTAAATATTCTTAAAAATTACATCTAAACAAACTTTTAATTGCAATTGTTACTAATTATTACTTCAAAATATTCAAAATAAATCAACAATTCTAAGTATCTAAATACTCTTCGGAACTAAATCCAAACATTTATTACAACAATCATTACTTCTAAATTCTTAAAATAAATTCTAATTCTAAATACTAATTATAAATACTCTAAAAATTTCAATCCAAACATCCTATAATATTAACAAAAAATGTAATAGGTTATTATTTACAGGGTAAGATTGCAACTTCTATCTGAGATCCACAGTGATGAAGTTGAAAGATATAATCCCCTAGAATACTTCGAGGGGTGTTTGTAAGGAGTTCTTATATAAGAATGATATTTTATAATCACACTTTAAAACCTCATCAAAACAAAGTATTACTCCAATTTTGCCTTCAAAACCACCCAAAATTTCAAGTCTTGAGATCATAAAAAGAATGGAGGGAAGGAAACTAATCACTCAAACTAAACATTTCAAGTCTCCTTCAAAACCTTCGTTCCTAATCACTCAATCTAATCATTTCTACAATTATTCATCACCGAAAATCAGCAAATTGGACTCGAGATAATAAAACGAATCAAGGGAAGGAAAAAACATAATATCACTGAACACATCTAATTCTCAACCATTTAAAAAAGAGTCCCAGTAGCAAAATTTCAAGTCTTTAACAAGAAGAGCAGCTGAATTGGCAAATTCAAGAAAATGCATAGACAACTATATTTGCTGAACAGAAAAGATAAGTGCTAAAAATAATAAGATTCATAAACAGTAACAAGTAATTAAACCATCTAATCAAAAAGTGATAGGCCAAGATCGTCATCATCACTCTCTTCTTTAACCTCTTCCTTCTTCTCAGCTGGTGCTTCTGCTGCAGCTGGTGCAGCTCCTCCTGCAGGGGCTGCAGCTGCTCCGCCACTAATCAGGCCACCACCGCAACCACCACCAATAATCACCTGAAATGATAATGACATTTATTCTAGGATGTAGGCTCACATAACAGGAAGTAACAGTTAAAAGATACTAGAGTCGATATCATAAATAGAATAAACATTTACATTTGATAAGATGATTTGATACGATGCAAGTGTTATAAGGTTCTAGACAAACCATTTTTATAATAGGATAACACAAACTCTCAAGAAAATGAACATTAAATAAGAGGCTGGCTTGCTATCCAAAGAATTGTCCCATCCTCAGCTGATTTCATAAATAAAGTTCGAAAAACCTTAACTTAAAAGTCAAAATCCAATGTGAGAATTAGGGTGAAAGCAGACAAATTTGTAACCAATCAAGAAACTGATCAATGAACATTTATAGATATGATTTCCAGCAATTAAGGTATATAATTGATGTTAGTATATTCATCAAGAATTTGGAGGTCGATTGGTTGAACAAATCATATCATCAGTAATTCTTGCTTTCGTGAATTACATAATCAAAACCCAGTATTCGAAATTGAAAATGAATCTAGAGATCAAACATAAACTAACACACACACATCAAAAAGGGAAAACCTAGATAAAGGTAATCCCGTAATTGCTCAACAACGGGCAAATGCAATCAATTAAACATAGAAGAGTAAGCGCATCAGATCAAGAAGGCTGATAGAATGATAACCAAAAGCATTCGAGGAATATACAAGAAAACGAAATAATAGAACACGTATTGATGAGGACCATAACTTTCCGCACAGCGAATGAGTAGCAGAGAAAACAAAGAATACCTGGAAAACGGCGGAGCTGGGGGAGATGTAAGAGAAGGAGGACTGAACGCCACCGGAGGAATCAGCGGAGAGAGCAGTCTGAACAAGTTTCCTCTGGAGTTCATAGGTGGAGGCAGCGGAGGCTTCAAGGTCGCCGGAATACTGCTTGGCGTTCCAGTCGCCACCAGAGCTCCGACATACGAAGGTGAAAACTCCCATTATTTGATCTTCGAACGGTTGTTCTGGTTGATGCGAAATGCGAAGAAGAAGAAAAAGAGAGAGAGAGTTGGACTGAACGGCTCTTCTGCGTGTTGGTGTTTAGTTTTTATGTCGAGAGGAAACCCTAGCGAGGGTCGAAAACGAGGGTTTTGGTTTGAAATGACTGAATTGCCCTGGTGAGTTTTTGTTAATTTCGATTGAGTCTAGTTTTTTAAGATTATAACCATTAACCAAGAGTGATTTCAGTTTGATTTTTGTTGGTTTTGTAAGCCGATAATCGAGCCAATATTTTTGGTTTTTCAGTAGATTCGAGCCAATGTCCAATAAAGTACAAAACCATTGGTACGATTTTTATATGGTTCGGTTTTCGGTTATAGTTTCAATAAAAAAATTTGTTTATTTTTTCAAATTTTTGTCTCATTCTCAATTTGATTTTTAATTTTATTCTAAAGACTTTCATTTTACTAATAAAAAAATAACACTTTTCATAACTATCGTAATATTTACTATACTATTACTTCATATTTCACATTTAAATTAGTTCTTCCATCAAATTTAAATATTAACATAGATATGTTTTTTCTTATTATATATATTCGGTTCGGTTTGAATTGATATATTTCGATTTTCTAAAATATCAAATCGAATGATCCAATATTGTTTTAAAAAACTGAACCGATCCATTAGATCAATTCGATTTTGTCTGTTTTTTATTCTTCCTTTCACTCCGATCATCAGCATTACCAAACACAAATTTTGAGGATATAATCCTGCCATTAAAGAGAAACCATGCTGAAAATGACCAACTAATCAAAAGAAGCTTTGAACCTAGCTTGTTTGAATTTTAAATCGTGTCGGTAAATATTCATTTAAACATAGAAACAATTGATCAGCGAAATCCCACCAAAATGAAAGGAAGAGGAACAAATCTCGAAAAAAAACAACTCATTTCCTGAAACGACCAATGTTGTACCCACGTAGTAAATCAGTTGTCCACTAATTATACAACTGAATTCAAAAAATAAACCGACTAACAAACAATCAACAAAACTAAACATGTCAAAAGAGCAGTAGCTCAACGACATTTGTTTATATCCAAGGACCATGAGGTCACAAGTTTGAATATCTCATCCCAATAGTTGTACAATAAAAAAAAAAAACCTTCAACACCCAAACACTAAAAAAGTATCATACTAACCATCTAAGAAAATAGATTGTGAAGTGAAAGAACAAAAATGTCAATAAAAAGACTTAATATAGATTATGAAGTAAAAGAACAAAAGTTCCAATAAAAAGACTTAATAATCATGAGAGAATAGAAAAAATGACAACATTTCCGAAAAACACAACCAATGAAGCATTAAGTAAAAATATTAGTTAATCGAGGTTCATTTTGAAGCACTAAAATAGAGTTTGACGTAAGACCTAATGTATAAATTAGAAAAGACTATGCAGAGCTCGTACCATCACCTAAAGAAAATGTTGTAGAAAATGATGAGTATAAAACACTCATTTAGATCCCTTTTTCATGGTATTCACATGTAATTAAGCATACAAAAATTAAAATAGAGCATTAGTGTAAGACAAAACACTTAATTATAAACAAGTTCAACAAATTCTCAAAGTGTGACAACCTGGACTTGCATTTCCTATTTTCTAAGGTTAGTTTTGTCATTTTTGGGCTAACCAGGACTTTCGAGAATCTTTTTGAAATTATTTTTTGTTGAAAATGCCCATTTAAGTCATAACTCGAGAGGTGTAAAGTTGAAATTTGAAAACTATGGGTAAAACGACCATTTTTAGCTCTATGGGCATTTTAGTAATTTTGCCTGTTGTTTTTATCGTTATATTTTTAGCTCATTTTCAGTGTCGATGGCCCATTTTCTCCGAAATCCGACAGCCCCTCAGCTCAGCCAATCTTCATGCTCTGTTCCTCGTGCGCCGCTGACTAGTGCTGACCCCGACAACATCATTTTTTAGTGAAAGTCGGATCGAAGGCTGTGCAGCACTCCCACCTGAAAGCCAACCTTGCTGCACCACGTGTTGCAACGCCAACCACCGCCGCCACCAAGAAGCTAGGACCCAACAAAGCACGCCTTGACTTCCGTGCCAACAACGATTATTTTCATCAGCTCGTGTCTGGCGCCGCCTGATCCCTAGGCGAGATCCACCAATCCAAAGCTGTCGTTTACTCCAAGCCTGTCAGCGAGTTTCAGACTTGACGATAGCGCCTTTCGAGCCTGAATCTAGCCAATTAGCGTGCGCTATGCGTTTCGTACCTACAAGCTTATTTCCCTATGCGTCTTCTTCACGCGTCGACGAGCTTTCATCCATGCGCAACTGTCCGTCGCCGTTCGCCTATCACTAGCCGCCGCCGACCTCGCCGAAAAATTTTTGGGTAGTCCATTTTGCCCTGAGCTCATTTTTTTATAGTATCAGTTTCTAATTTTGACTCGTTAACCATGTTTAGATCAGATAAAGTTTGGGAAACCTCTAGAACTCGTTTTGCGAGCGTTTTAAGGGCAAATTAGCATTTTTCGCCCAAGGTAAAATGATCTTATCCTCAGCTTGGGGTATTGTGAATATTAATAAGCATGTGTAGAATGAACTGAATGAGAATTTCTTGATGAATTGTTTTGAATGCATTGATAATTGAGTGTCAGTCACTAAATAATATAATCATGTTGTGTACGATATCCTTATGCATTGATGAACTGAGTGGTTGACTCATGATTAGTCGGCATGTCCTCTTGATACCCCTGTGAATTCATGAACTCTTTGTGGAATGTACTTGAATGTCTGTTTTGCTTTTGCATTCATGAAAGATCACAAGTAAGCCTCGTTGGAAGGCCCAGTAGTGGCATTTCCCTATAAGGGTAGCCCCGGGAGTGTGAATTATTATCTATCAAGGGCCCGGGAGTGGCATATTCAATGAGGATAGCCCCTAGTGTCATTACTATTTTCTATTGAAGATTCCAATTGCATGAACCTATTAAGGCTCCAGTATTACTAATAATCATGTTGATTGACCTTTTATATTATTATGCTCATGCTTGTATTGATCCCAGTTAGGGATCCTTACTAAGTTAACAACTCACCATTTTCTCTATGGACCTCTACATGTACGCACAGGCTCTACCAGGATGGCTGATCAGGAGTGGTGAAGATCATGGGCTAGTTTTGTTGTGTTTGTTTTATTATTCTTCTTATTCTGCATATGTTTGATATGAACTTATACTTAGAGGCATGTACTGGATTTCTATTGTTTTTACTAATTTCTTTGGGTTTTAGAACTGGGTACCCACTCGCACGTTTTATGAACTCTTCATGTTTTATTTAATAAATGAGGTATTTCTTTCATCATGCCTCAGTTTTAAAGGTCGTTTTAATCATGCATCTAGGGTAAAAGCCTAGATGAGACCCTAGTCTGGGTTGGGTCCTTATACAAAGTCATAAACTCGCCAAGATAATAACATGAATATAGCACGTTGAAACAAAATATATAGCAAGTAGGATATATATCAACCCTCGAAACCGCCAAATCTACAATTTAAATATATAGCTAGATGTTTTTCATCCATTATGACCTACGATAATAGAGGGTAAAACATCGACACAAACAAGTATAATGTAGCAATATAAGTAATATAATGACTATAAATCCACAACTTAGACTATGCAAGTCTAATAACAGATAAATGCATAAAACTCATAATGCACGCAAGTCTAACTCTACATGTATCCATCTTTATTGGCCACTATAACGTATAAGAACTTAAGCCATTGTCTCTAATTTAATTCATGGTGGATGCCTTGCATATAACAAGTTCAAAACACATGTAAGTATCTAACATGCATGTTGATGCCAAAAAATGGTCAACTGAAATCCACGATACAATTTGTTTATCGAGGATGAATTTACCTGCAAAACAACGAAAATTGGGCATATTGGTGTGGTGTGAGCCACATGGCCTCCGATGCCTAAGTTAGTAGAATATTTTAGAGAGAGAGCCTAAGAGCTTGGCAATTGCTTACATAACTTAGTATCGTATTTCAGCTTTGATTCAAATGGAGGATGGCTTGATATTTTATATCAGTCGGACTCGTAACCGCTACAACTCACTTACTAGTGGATTAATAGTCAGCCATTTATAATGTTAGCCATTAAGCAAGGAACGAATACCTGTGTAACTCATGCTCGTTACACTTAAAAGACGTAACGATTTTGTCTCGGGGGTTACTTGGACTCGACCAACATTTGCAGGTTTTTAGCTCCCGACCTCATAAGGGTATGTGCCTTCTTGGTGTAACTCCAGGACGTTACCCCTTAAAGGTGCAATGAGCTTGGACTCGATCGACTTTTAAGGAAGCCATGACCTCCACGACTTTTTCACTAGGAGATGTTCGTCTTCTTTGACCGATCCCCTAAGGGGCTAGACTGTTGAGGGTTGTACTTTAAAGACCCAGTAGTTTGTATATTTCAGAACGAGCATTTAATGTTAAACATTTAATGTCATTTTCAGTTATTAATAAAAGTTATAAATTTTTTATATTTTTATTCAAACATCATTCAACCTTATCACAATAATTGGATTAATATGATAAACACTTGGTTATTAATGTAAACATTTTGTGGGACATACAAGTGGATCTAGCTCCAAGTTTATAACCTAAATTGTCTACAGAATATGGATTAAGGCTAGGGTACCCACGTTCTGATAACACTATGGGTGCGGCCCACTTTGCAATAGTTGCAAACAATCTAATATTGATTGTTCATGTTGAGACATGTGAGTGGGGGCGCTTATGCCAAAAGGAGTTTTTGAATATGACTGGACCAAAAGTTTTATGATCGAGCTAGTATTTCCGTTATAGACTCGTATCAACTACTTCGTTAAGGATGATCGTATATAGATGTGATCTTAATCCGGGTTACGAACTCCTGTTTTATGAAAGCGTCATTTGATGTGTATGGGTGAGACTGGTCAAACAACACTTGGTCAATAAGCCTTTTGCTTTTGAAGATTGTCGTAGTGAGTGGCTGGAAACGCAACGTCACAAGAAGGAATTCACGTCTTTCCTAATATTGTGGAAGATGTAGAGTTGTTCCCTTAAAAATTGATTTTGGGACTTGAACAAAGGGTATCCACTCTCAATGGCCCGAGAGAACACTGATTTATAGTGTGACTATCAACAACTTGTTCATCAGAGGAATCAATGGTACTTAAGGAGAAAGACATAAGCACAAGGGTAGAACAAGTTTCTTGTTCCAATTGTGAATTAGGAACAAACTCGTGAAAGATCATTTGACAGATGACCAATTATATCTGTGGGCATTAACTTGTCCTATAGTATAAGAGGGTTCAGCACAAGCCTTTAGTGGAATAAGCATGATGTTAATGAGTAGGGATTGAATCCCAAGTCCTTATAGCTTCTAATCTATAGGTCCCCGGGCTAGCTGAATTTCTGGTACACTGTTTCATTAGATAATGAATTTGATAAGTTCAAATTCACAAATTAATTATGTTGGACATAATTAATAGGAGTATTAAGTTTAATGGACAAACTTAACTAATTAATATATTCGATATATTAAATATTTTGGATAAATATTAATAAGGAGAAATTAATTAATTGTACATATTAATTATAAGTAATTATTGGATATTTATTGAGATAACTCAACTAATAATATGTTAGACATATTAAAGTTTAAATAATTATTGGATAATTATTTAAAGCATAATTATAATAAATACGTTAGACATATTTGTTTAATAATTATTGGATAATTATTAAATAGAGAATATTAATTAAATATGTTGAGGAAAAATTAATAGGATTAACGTAGTGTTTGCCCCCAAATTCAATATAAAAGATACTCGTCTATTTGAGAAAGTTATTTTTATAGATTTGTAAGTTATGCAATTGCAAATGAAACATAACATAGTGGCTGTTTAAATATTTGTGTTATAAACCTATATTTGCTCGTTTAATCTAGAAAACTTCTTCATAGCCTACTTATTGTTAAAGGGTTTGATTTCTTTTAATTATTTTGTTTCGTGTACTTGTGTTGTTCTACTCATAATGGGTAGTTTCATTTTTGACTTGGAAGGTGAATAGTTTCAAACGATGGGTAAGGCGGATAAGACAAGAGCAAAACTTGCTCTTCTAGATTTGAATATGTAGAGCTATACAATATGACTCTAAATCTTGAGC
>JBBMEG010080188.1:0-11784 GCA_037832605.1 Cyclanthera cordifolia | reverse complement strand
AAGCCATGCGGGTGTATGCCCAAAGTGGACAATATCATATCAATGTGGAGATTCGGGTAGGGTTGTCATCCTTATCATGTTTGACCATATAGATAAATGTAGGCAGCCATCCTCCTTTAAAAATAGGCAACCATTTAATAAAATTAGACGTTTTGCCACCATGTGAGGCGCAAATACGATAATCCTCAATGTGTCCTCAAAGAAGCACCCGCCTCCTATGCATTAGAGAAGCTAAAGCACTTCACAATCATCAATAAGAGCCTCAAGCATAGGCCTCAAAAGCGTTTAGAAAATAGATAAAGGCACTATCTCTTAGCAAAAATCAAAATAAACACACGTGCTAACAGAATGAATGTGGGGTTCGATCTGGCTACAATGTATGACAAAAACTAAAGTCCATTACAACGAAAACATTCTTCAAATATAGATTTCATATTAGATGCACAAAAAATAAAAATGCATCAGTAGCTCGATATTGACATCGTAGAAGAAAATCAAAGCCTCTAGTGACTATTAACCCCACTTAACAGGACATCGGAACCACATAAATTTGTAACTTCAGGTATAAAACAGTAATTGTTTCTAGCTTACAGAACCAGAGGTATAACCCTATCTATTGGCAACAAGATCTGAAGAAAAAAAAACACGAACTCAATCCTACAGATAGGGATTGAAAACGTACAATTATTGATACCTAATACGTCAATTGAGTAGTCCAACTTCTCTAAATTCCCAATTCTCAATCTAACCTTATCCTCACTTTTCTCATTAAACACGAGTAATCAACGTAAGAGGAAATAAGACAATCCTGAGAAACAGAAAATAAGAGGTTTGCTAAAGCGAATAGATTATGAACAATTTTCTCACACCCATAAAGCAGAAACAAAAATAGATCGCGAACAAATAAAAACCCAATGGAAAATCTTAAGCCAACCGTAGCTGTAAACACAAATTTCCTCGGAGAAACGAGCTTAATACACCATGTAGACACACACATGGACAATAATCATCATTGAAGAAACTAAAACACAAACAAAAAAAACCCCATAAATTATGACGAGAATTCAAACCTTAACCACCATAATAGATTCCATGGCTTCAGAAATCGAACAGAATTGGGCGTCTGACCGGACCTCGCAGACAGGAACTGGGAGAAGAATCAAATCTGAATATGGAACTGAAACCAACTGTTGAATTGAAAGATTATCTTCAGATTATAAAAACTTTTGGAGGGGTTGGATCCTTTTTTGGAAATTATCAGAAGAAAAGAACCGAAAGGCAATCTGTGTAGCTAAGTTGGTATCATCGCACTCAAATTTTTCTTAAACTGGATGGAGTTTCGTACAAATTTATGGGTGCGTTGATTTAATAGGGCGGGTTTGGCTTATCGACGAAGAAATGGTTAGACTTCCTCTTGGGGTTTCTTCCTAGGAAAGTTTCGAGGAATTAAATGCTATAACATTTCTAATTTCACATTATATAAATTAAACTACACATCTTTATTTAACAACAAATTTTTATTTACACCAAAATAAAATATATAATATATACAAAACACACATCAGCGAAAGTGACATTTTAATTTGGTTTTGATTTTGTTTGAGTGGTTATAATTAAGATAATATTATAATATTCATTTTAAATATTTTTAAATATAATATGCAAACAAATTTTTGACATTAAAAATAAAATATCAAGATAAAATCCAAACTTATGGGAGTTGTTTGGATCAACATTGATCAATGCATAATGGTTGGCGCTATTTAACTGGCTAGAAATCATTCTTCTGTTTTTCCAAAATCACTTTTTTATTTTTATTTTCTTACTGTTCTCATAACAATATTTTATTCTCCTCTCTTACATTCTACCAATTATTTTATTCGCTCAAAATATAATTAACCATTTTGCTCGTAATATCATTAGTTTTTTTATTCTCTCCCTAATTCTAGTTCCTCCCATAATAGTTCTTGTTCCCTTTATCCAAACACACCCTAAACGTTTCATAAATTTTGCTAGATGGAAATTGAGATCACATTTATCTTTCTTCCTATGTAATGTATCACTTGCTCGCGATACGTCATCACTTAAATGATTGATTAATGTAGTATTTTGATGAATAATTGTGAAGTGATTATTTTGAGTGATTATAAATAATTGGTTAGTTTGAGTAATTGTAAATAATAAGTTGTAGTAATAGTTCGTTTGGATGAAATATCTAAATAGTGATTATAAAATATCGTTTTTAATATCTTCGTAAAATAGTGAAACAAACCGCCCCTAAGAAAATATTTTTTCTTAATAATTTTTTTCAAAAAAAGTTAGGTGTAAAAATTGAACTACACATCAATTCTCAAATGAATAATTAATTATCCAATCAGTACAAATAATTACTTCAAACTACCATTATCTTCCCAACTCGTCCGTACTCCACTCTTGTCTACCAAAAACAAACGCACTCATTTTACATTGATAACAAAGTACTCATCAAATCCATCGCCACAGAGTTCAATTAAATTTTATACAAAAACAAACACTCTTTGTTCGTTTATTAAATAGGGCGGGTCTTGGCCTATTAATCAAGAAACTGTTCCACTTCTTTGTCCCAATAATTAAATACCGAATATTTTCTAATTTTATTTTAAATACTATCTTTTTAATTAATAAGATGGTTAAAATATCATTTCCCATATTTTTCACATTTGTTCATTTTGATCAATAAATTTTCAAAATTTTAATTATAGTCACTACAAGTTAGTTGTTTAAATCCTGAACTTTATAGTCGTTAAATTTACAACCCTATGAAAAAAAAAACAACAAAAAAAATAAGGAAAGTAAATAAACATGCCATTTGGCTATAAGCTACTAAGCTAGGCTGGTGGAGTTCCATTCGAACAGTTTCTTTGTCCGTTGATTTAAAAGGGTGCGTTTGCATTATGACGAAGAAAATCTTACTCTTCTCTTGGGTCATCAGATGACACAGATCATACTTCATTATTGTTGCCAGCAACCGTTATATTCTTCATCAGATTGAAACCTTCTTTCTTCGCTCGGAGCAAACAATGCAATTGCTTCGGTTAGGGCAAAGGCCCAAATGGCATAACCAACTGATTGTTTAGCCAATATTGATGGATTTCGCATCACGTAATGGATCAAAGAACTAAAAACGTTTCCAATACCAACTGCAGCTCCCGCTGAAGCAATTGTTGCTGCTCCAGCACCCATTGATTTTGCACCTTCTAACATCTCCAGTCGAGAGTTTTAGCAACTTTCCATATGTTAGTAATGATGAAATGAGGGAGGCGAAGAGCAGCAAAGCAACTAAACCCTATTTTTATATATATAACCTCTTTTGAGTTGACTTTTGGCAGCACACTTGCATTTAATGTGCTATAATAATAATTAAAAAAAAAAAGGGTCCTTGATGCAGTTAATCAAGTTAAGGTAAAATTAGGAGGTAAACGAAACTGAAAGAGCTATACTTAAGAAATGGGATTTTGTTGGGTTGCAAGAAGAATCTCCCTCTCCACTAGTTCGAATATGACTTTCAGTTGATGTCCAAACTCCTCGCCTATATTCTGGGTTATCTTCTGCTGAAGCTCAGTGTTTTTAAGCCATGTGATTCCATAGAAACCCTTACATTTGCAACCGTTTTTAGTTACAACACAATCCTCCTCAAAACAGTACCTAAAATGAATCTGCAAAAATTGAACAATTCTTCAGATGAGAGATAAAACAACAAGCACAGAAGTGAACAAATTTTTGTTAAGTTGCATACACGAAAACAGTCGCCGAGCGGTACGTCGTGCAAGTTCATGACCTCATTTAGTACCCATTGTTCTTCATCGCTGCCTGCAGCCATGGGGAGTTTCTGTTGAATACATGTGACATTCCCTTCAAAGATTGAGATGCTGTGATCGAACTGGTAAGAAATTAGCCTTTGAATGATGTTGGGTTTCACGAGTTCCCATGGAGTCGTCTTGTAGTTTAGACAGCCAGATTTTTCCATCACTCTGTGCTCTAGCTTGCCACCCTCGAAAAACTCCATAAATGATTTTATCTGCAGAAGGTATAGCAAAAATAAGAGCTTTCAACCAACAGAGATCATTTACTTTCTACTAATATCAGAATAATAGTTTTTTAAGCTAAATCATAACCATCTCATTGGAACCTTGTGTTTCTTTCAAGCTTCAATAGATGCTACAAAGAGTAATATAAAACCAAACACCCACATTTACATGAAGTTCTGCATCATACAACTTTGACATCTTTGTACCTTCTATATCCAAAAAACATTCCACATCCTCCACCAAAACTGACCTTTCTTCCAAATCATTTGGCGTTACGGCAACTTGTGTTTTCTGCTCAATGGTTGATGTTCTTGTTCTCCACATACCCCTAATCGTCCTGTTGATGATGAATTGCAACAGCTTTAACGTTATAGAAGTAAATTCAAGTATGATTGGGTGACGAAGCAGAATATGAGAGAAATATATGGAGTTACCTGCTGGCTACATTGAACGGGACAAATGATTGAAGGTAAAATCTGAGTCTTCCTTGTTCATCTTGAGACTTTGCACCATGACTTGCTTCAAGACCTCGACCTTTTTTAAGAATTATGACTAGTGTTGGGCTACCCAGGGAGGAAAGGGAAGGGTCAAGTACTTGTATATCCTCAATATCCTCCCACAGAAAGAAAAATTTTGTTTTCTGTCCAAAGAAATTTGCATAGAACCCAACAACTCTGGCAGATAGAAATAATCTCCCCTGTTCCAGAGAGAATCAAATGCAACTGCAATTAGATATTTTATAATAGACCAGATAATAGTTCTAGTCAGAAAATTAAGAGCAAGCAAATGAAAGAGAGATACAGATACAGATACAGATGATTTTTTTTTTAATCGAGACAAATGGGTATACTGAGATCTAATTGCTAATTCAGGTCAGCAAAACACTTTGATTTAAATCGTATTAGAAACTTTAGACATAACAGAAGAATATTTCAAATAATTTTTTTTATTTGATGACCGAAAATTTGAAATTTCGCTCCTCTAAACCTGGGGGCAACCAGAACTGTCCCTAGACGGACACTGGAAGTCAACATAGGAAACGGAGGCGAAATTTAGAGTTGTCTTGAACCTAGGACCTCAAAGAGAGCATACCCTCCAAACCCAAAAGCTCAACCACGCCGCCCCAAGGTGATAGAAATATATGAAATAATTAGAATCCTCATACGATAATAGCCTATTATTCTTATGGGCAATTTTTTTTTTTTTTCATTTTTATTGTGATATCATAAAAAATTTGCATAGCAACTGCAATATACCTGGAGAAGCATTTTTCTTTTCAAGGAGCAAGTGAAGTCGCTGACAAGAAACTCTTCAGCTGGCAAACCGAAAAGCTTTTGAAATGTTGAATTTCTGTAAGGTGACCTGGGATGCAGCTATTAAGCACCCAAGAAAGAAGTTAGCCCAAGTACACATTTTAAGTAACGAGACCAGCTTAAAGGTAATGCCACAGTAAAATGGAGGATGATTTATTATTCATATTTCGGCAAAAATGGAATTGGACTGCATCGTTTTTACGATTAATCGACTCCAAAAAGGAATATATGTGTTGAGAAATGCTCTTACTTTTTTCCCAACCTCCTTTCCCTTCATGGATAAGTACTGTCTCATAGTTTCAACTCCGTCAGTATTATCTAAGAAGATTCTCAAGTGTAGCTTTGACTGAGAAGATTGAGCAAGCTTCCCCTCGAGGGGAATCCATAAATCTGCTAGTTCAGTTGATTTATATTTTAGGAAATTAATCTCTGCATGTCCAAGGGAAGTTGCCTGGTCAAATGGACCATCAAAGTCAAAAACCTCCACATATAATACTGATGGTGGTTCCTTCATAGCATCAAACTCGAGTATCTCTGTACATCAAATTCAATTTTTGTTTAGTAACCACAGACATGGAGATGAAGAACTACATAACAAATTAGTAGAAAATTAAATCAAAGAAAACAATTCATTGTGAGGAAGTGAGAGTCTTCTCCTCCTTAATATCACGTCCTTTTTAGTCTTATTGTTGGCTGATGAAGTGCTTTTAACTAAAATTGTTTCGCTAGGAACACTCAGTACAAGGTCTCTACTCTGCCCGTCAACGTAGCTAACACGATGTTAGTGAATCACGTAAATCTGCGTTCTTTGTCTTGCATTTTTTTATTCTTTACTGTAGTTTACGATTATTTCATAAGATTGTCAATAGAAAATGAGTTCCATCAAGAAGATGAGATTCTCTTCCTTCAATAATAACCGCCAACAAGAAGGGGATAAGAAAGTATTACCATTCCATTGAGGTTCATGGGTTTGAAGCTCAACGGAGCTTGTTCTTTTTTTACCATTGCATGTAAAAACCACACAGGGGTCCGACGAACCAGACGAATCCAAGGATGAAATGTTCACTCCTTCTATAAGAGCTATGGTTAGAATCCATCCATCTCCTTGGCCTTTAATCCCATGGTCACCTCCTATAAACATCCAAAGCAATTGACAAGATGCCAATATGAAGGAGTCAGAGTTTTATAGGTCAGCAACACTAAACAAATACAAGCTAGAAATTACTTTCTTGTACCTCTTTTTAGCCTTGCTTGAATAAAATGTGAGACCATGTTATAAACACGTTCCAACTGGAGGACTAAAATCCCACTAGTAACAAGTTCACCTAAAGTATCAGGCAAATCCAATCCAGTGAACTCCAACCCTTGCATTGTTTTGGACTTCGAAAGTATCATATGCACGAGTACGTAAAGCAACATGAAAATGGTAGAGACTACAGTGAAGTTCCAGAAGAATTGGCTGGCTAATTCAAAATCTGATAGGCGATGGCTTTCAGAAGTCAATGCGTGTTCCTTGTTTGATAACTCCATAGAATCCGGTACTTTAAAATACTGTGCTAACAAGTTAGTAAATTGGACAAAGCTTTCTTCCATTCCTTGTCGAGCCCCCTTCTCAATCACGCCTTTCATCATTGTACTATGGAGGAAGTTTATGCCCCAAGAGACTACAAAACGAGAAGTCTCTTCTCCGGAAATTAGCTCAGGGCCGGGCGTTATCTTGTAAAGTAACTCAACATTGAATGCATTACCAAATGGAACTTCAGGCGTACTTACATTTACTAAAACAGCAAATTCCCATCCATCCCCTTTAACGTAGGTTTGCTCCTCGGTAGCAGTAATAGCTCCGACAATCTTGGTTGCGGATTTTCGGTAAGAAACGATCCGTGATAGACATGGTACATCCCCTTGTTTCCATGACCAAGTTCCTTCTTCTAAATTTGTTATACTCTGATGTTCTGCTAGTAGGCTCCTGAACTTTGAACCTGGAGCAAAGAGAAGTTTGTTCAAATCAGCAGGTGAAACTACATACACTTGATCAACAAGAATGCCGCCCGATAGATTCTCTGGCATTTCCTGTTCATAGCTCCTCGACTGCAGTGCCTCAATAGCTTCATCAAAGCTGCATTCAGAGGGATGCCCATCAATGAGCTCTTCGTTATCAGACATAGCACTTGATAACTCTGAAGAATGATCTGTTCTTGAATCCCCATCACTCTTATGAAACAGCCTCTCCAAACGATTCACAATACTCTTCTTATTACGCTTCCCTTTGACAGCCTTACTGGATGAAGATTTGGCGTAAACCAAATCCTGTGGGGTTGCAGACAAGTCTTCCAATTTTTTTTGATTAGTAACACTTGATTGATTAAGTAGATTAACTTCACCATGTAATGAGACAATAAGATGCACTTTCCCTGCATAAATCATAACAGCCAAAGAGCTTAAGGGCAATACAGTAGTACAAATGAAATAAGATAATCTAAAAGGGATAATTGAACTTTCTCATATAAAGAGTTGTAAGATAAAATTCAAACGCGATAATCTTACTAAAACTTGGTATTAATGTAATGAAACATTCATTTACAGATAGTTAAGAGAAGGTATCATTTCTTAACAATAAAGAAACTCTGCTTACTTTCTTGTATTTTCAAACTCAAGTTGCATACAATACCATCAACTATCATTCATTTGTATATCAACCTAAGCATAATTAAGAGGCCAGGGCATCGACTCTTCCCCTTAAGAAGTAAAGTTTCAAATGCTCACTCCCTCATTTTTTTTAAAGCAAACTTTAATTCCATTAAGCAATCAAATAACCATATACAAAAAGTACACCAGGTCCCATAACATGGGAACTTCACCCAAGGGTACAAGCCACCAACCCAACATTGAACCCGTTCGTCTTAACAGACCGAGCCCACTCAAACAAGAGAAGCCAATGAAAAGATCTAATCCAAAGAGAAACCAAGACGCTTGTGCACTGGCCTTTCCATAACCGGAGTAGAAACGCTCTGAAGAAAAAAACTTGAAGGACTATCATCACCACAAAATTGGGAGATTTTCGATAGGCTATAGGAGATAACATGTCGTCCGTATCAATGACAGGGGAATAAGACCCCACCAAAGTAAAATGGTGAACTTCGGACCATTTAGACACCTACGCTTCCCCCACCATGAACATTCCATTGCCTTAATAGTACAAGGACCTTTAGCAATAAGCTCATTCTTGGGGCGCAAAAACAAGAACATACTCGACACTAACAAAAGGAAAAACAAAACCAAATACCAAAGCAATAACCAATGGCGAGCCTCGAATACCATCTAATCCTAAGCATGAAAGGAAAATAAAATATTCTATTACAGACCACAAGAAACCGAGTTAAAGGCAAGAAAAACAGAGTAAATCGCAAACCACAAAAAACCAATTCCCATTCCCTCACTACTTGTACTATAAAACACCACTACAATGCATCTATAAACAATGGAGCAATAAGTAAGCCAACAAAGTTCAAATTTACTTCCCATTGATTCAAACTAAAATAAGGGCTAAAAAACAGAATCAACCATAGAACTACAAGAAGCAGAAAAACCCCACCAGCAACTTCATTGACAAATTTCTCAGGTTTGAACCTACGCACATCAAACCAAGTGGGAGGCAAGGTCTGTGAATCCTCAGCAGCAACACTCGTTAAGGGGATATACACCCGACCGATCAAACCGGTCGAACCATGGAAGAAGTTGGATTCATCACTGTACTCATAAACAGAAACAATCAATTCCTGACCCACATCATGAAACTTGAAAATGAACTCCTCATTCCAAACAGGATCAGAACAATTTCTGATAATCCTGGACTTGGCCTTGCGCTTCCCCACCCGAAGCTTCACAAACGAGTCCTTCACAAGGAGGTCCTTGGCCTCCAATACATACACATACAGCTTCATGGTTTGTGATTAAACAGTCGAATTTCAGCGAGAAATTGGAAATTAGAGGAAATGGGGAGATGGGTATGTGGGATTTTTAAGGCAATGAAAAGGGTTGATGTTGATAGTGCAGTCGGTTTGGAAGGGGGAATTGAAGGGCGGCCATGGCGAGAGACGTGGGATGTGTGGGAAGAAGACACGAGGAAGAAAGGAAGGAGATAAACTGGAAATGGGTCGAATTTTATGGGTTGAATTGGATCGGTTATCGGGTAGAAAATATTCTGCAATCTTCTTAATTGGGTTGGGTGATCGTGGTTGTTGTTGCATTTCCCAAAGCAGAACACGTATGGAATCAAATTCTCTTGGTTTGCTCTGTTTCCGTTTCCTTCCCGATTGGGATATCTAATGGTATGGTTTTATGTGAAAGGTTGCTTTCACGTGCTTAAAAGGAAATATTATTTATCTTCAATAAAAAAAAATATAATAATAAAAAAAAAATAGGTGTAATATGATTCGGAATTTCTAAAAATTATAAATTCTCTTCTTAAAAATTATATATAAACAAGTTACTTTAACTATTCAAATAATTTCTCATTTCTAATTATCCAAACTAATTTTTTATTTTAAAATTATTTTTTATTTTTTTGTGTTCATCTATGTGCATTATCTATTTGTCTATCTAGGTTGATATTTGATTAATAATTTTATTAATTAGTTAGATAAAATAAAATTTTAAGATATATGATTTTTTATCATTTATATATACATGACCTTATAAAATTTACGGCATAAAGTTGTATCCATGAATCGAAAAAATCACAATTCAATCATTTTTCTACGTTATTGAATAAACAAAAATCATTATGAACTATGAAATTAACATTATATAGAATAAAAAAAGTTTTAAAATTAGTACATATGAAAAAATTTGAAATTTATATCAGGAAATACAAATGAAAATGGTAAACATATTTCTAAAAATTATAAAAAATTACATTAATTTTGTTAAGAGCAACACTATTTTTACAATTTCTAATGAATAACTAGTATGATTTTAAATTGACAAAATTTGTATTTATTACAATTTTTTATGTCATGTGACATTTAAGGATTTTTTTTACATTAAATTTCTATCTTTTAACTTTTAGAACAGTGTATTATTAAATTAGGTTTCTATTAAAGTTGACTTCAAAGTTGTTATATAAATTTAATTTATATAGATTAGAGACAATTTAAAATGCAATGACTAATATTAAAAAAATTAAATCAAAATAATATTTTAACCAATAAATAATCTAACTTAGGAAAAATTCTAATAGGTTGATAATAATTATTCAATCGATAAATAATACACAATTGAATACATTTGCAAACTGGACAATTTTATTATTATTTAAATAATTTGGATATTAAAAAAAACTTAAAAAATAAAATAATTAGAATGGACAAGGTGACAAAAAGAGAGTTTATGTATAAATCAAACATAAGTTTTAATTTGAAAATTGTACATATAAATAATATTTTTAAAAAATACACATAAAACATCCCCCAAACAAGCTATAACCTAAAACTCTTTTATAAATTTATTAGATAGAATACAAATTTAAAATATACGATTTGTCATCATCTATATGTACACAACCTTATAAAATTTAATGTATTAATGTGTATCCATGAATCGAAAAATTCATAAATTTAATATTTCACTTCGTTATTGAACAAACATGAATCATTATGAACTTTATAGTTAAGATTATATAAAATTAAAAAGTTTTAAAATTAGTGTTTACAGTAAATTTAAAATTTATATTAATCGAATTAAATTTATTAATCTTGACCGTTTTAATACAAGCAAATAGAAAATGTAAACAAATTTATAGAAAAAATGTTAATTTTGTTAAAAACACTTAACATTTGAATTATGATACTATCTTACATTAATTTTTCCATTAATAGTACACTAATATTATGAATTTAAATTGATAAACTTTGTATTTATAACAATTTTTTATGTTACGTGACATTAATTTTTTTGAACATTAAATTTCTAAATTTAACTTTAAATATAACCGAGTTTTTATTTATACCGAAATATTGTTAAATTCAGTTTCAATTAAAGTTATCTTGAAACTTATTAAACGAATCAATTTATTTGAATTAAAGACATTTGAAAATATAATGATTAATTAAAAAAAATCAAAATAATGTTTTAACCAATAATAATCTAACAAATGAACCATTTGAATAAGTTCAATAATTATTCAATTGATAAATATTATATAATTGATTTGTAAATTAGAAATTTTAATATTATTTAAATAATTTGAACATTAAAAAATCTTATAAAACAAAATAAATAGAATAGAGAAAGCTACAAATATTAATAAAAATTAAAGATTATTTACGAATGAAACATAATTTTAATATAAAAGTTGTACACATAAAAAAAAATAAAAAAAAATAAAAAAAAAAATATATATA